>VDFB02199126.1:0-35756 GCA_007258455.2 Sequoia sempervirens | reverse complement strand
GTGGCGACTTTGTTAGAAGAATGTGTTGAAAGTTTGAAGAAAAGTTCCAGATCTACAATATTTCCAATTAGAAGAACAATTTGCAACAGCCTCAACGTTTCCAGGTATTCTTCACTGATTTGAACATCTTAGGAGAATAATTTTCTTCCCTATTAGGTGAAATAGCACTAACAAAGGGAAAGAGCAGTAATATTTAGTTTGCATACTCCCATTTGCTAGATATATTATGTTAAATGTAATTGCAGTTCCATTGAAAGATTTTTGTCTAGTGCTCAAATATTTGTTGGTGTGGATGGTTATAGAATGAATTTTGTATATCCTAGGGTTTCCATCCATTTGTATTATCATATATTTCAAGCCCAGGTTATCACCATGTCAACAATTGTCATAATTGTCCATCATTTGGTCATGGTCATGATTTTGCACAATTAGTTGAGCCTTGATTTGAAAATGTCTATGGATCATCAAGCCATAAGATGGATTGTCAAGAGACTTCAAAAGTCTGATAATCCCCAAGCATCTAACACCCCAAAGTGTAGGAACCCAAGAGTTAACAAGCCTAGGATAAGGCTGGAATGGAAAGCTTTGTTCAAAAGGGGACTTAGAGAGACGGATGTAAGGCAACTAATGCTTTTACAAGCCCAATTAAGAAATGATCATACTGTATCTACTTGTCAAGTTAGTGCAACTTTTTTCAATTCCTTTGATCCATTGTATGCTCAATTAGATTTGTCATGGGTTGATTACAAAACTGAAAGTATGCCAACTCAAGTCTATAAAAAGATGCCTAGATTTAATGGATATAATGTGTGCGAAGGAGATGCACATGTCAAAAGTTTTTCTAGCTTCATGGAGAAACATTCATTTGGATATCAAGATATGTGGATGAGATTTTTTGTCAGATCTCTTGAAGCAAGAGCTAGAGATTGGTACCTAAGTTTCCCTAAGAAATATTTTCCTTGTAGGGATAAATCAATGGCTGCTTATAGAAAAAAAATTGCAAGAGAACCTTCTAACCTTGTCACAAGGTTAAAACAGATTAGGAAACAAAATGAAGAGTCAAGCATTGATTTCAGTCACAGATTTGTTGTTGCTCTCTCACTAATCCCTGAAAATTTCAGACCTAGCACTTCACATTGCATTCATATGTATTTTGAAGCTTTTGAGGAGGGATCTAGTGCATTGTTAAAGAGTTATAAAATATTGAGTATGCAGATGGCTTACACACTTCTAGATGATTTGGATAAAAGGAGGAATGAATATATGAAAATTATGTTGTCTTTAGCTTTGGGTAAATATGTTGATGAAATCAGCAGCTGTGTGAATGCACATGATCAAAGGTCTTTAGACAAGTGCATACTTGAGAAGGTGGAAGACAAGAATGATGCATCATTAAATGATGAAGGAGTTGTCTTTGAACAACCTGCATAAAAAATGTACCCATCTGAAAATTTCAGCCATAATGATGAAAGATATGATGAGAGAAATGAAACATGTGAAGTTTCTTCTGTCTCCTCTGAAAATGCCAAAACAAAGAGAAAATTTTATGTAGCAATTGAAGGCTGCAATGATGCAGACAATTTCCTAAATGATCATCTAAGTTCAAAACATGTTGATAATACTTCCCCTTCAAGCAATAAATGTGATGTTGCAAGGAACAATGGGGTTATAGGTTTTCTAATCCAAGAACATGGTGAGGGATATGAATTGGATTTACTTTTTGTAGAGGATATGTGTAATCAGAAATGTTTTAGTACAATTGATCATGTCAATTCTACAAGTGATTGTAGTCTTAATGCAAGTCTCCATAATGAGACATTGGAATTTTCTGATTTGAAAAACGCTCTTGAGAATGTCAGTATATCAGCTACAAGTGACAAAGTGAGAAATGAATTTCAATTGGCAAGATCAACAACAAGTAGCTACAATGAAGGAACCATTGATTGTTTTTAGTTTGATAGTGAAAATGTTTGTGTCTATCCCCAAGAAGATGTGCCCAATATTGAAATGAAAAATGATGTGGATTGCTGCCATGACATCTCAGAAGTAAGAAAGAAGGAAGAAATGAACAACCTGTTCTCTATGACTGGTTGTGACAGTGCTTTTGACATGGTTGTTGGAAATTCAATCTCTTATGATTGGGGAAATCCAGTTTATGATTAGCCTATTGAGTTTTCAGACTTTGATGGTGATGATGTCATAGCATATCCTGATTTGCAATTTGATAATGCATCCAATTCTAGTGAAGGTCAAGAAGAGGAAGTGGTTACAAGAATGGATCAAAATAATGATCTATTAAGCAGTGAACAAATTTTAAATTTGCTGACCATTGAATATCATAAAAGTGCACATATAGATAACTTTCAATTGTTGTGTGCTTCTTACATTGACTTTGATAGTGATGATGATCTTCAAGATGCAAGATATGATGCATGTTTCTTTGATTCTCCTTCCAATTATGAACCAGCTGATCATGATGATGATGATATGGATGAAGAAAAGTAGCCATTTGATGGAAATGATTCATTGTATGATGAGTATGAAAGTATGTATGTTGATACAAACTCATAAATATGTTTTGATGAGTTTGAAGCAACATATGACCATGAGGTTTGTGCATCCAATGAGCCAAGTCTTGAAAATTTCAATGCATATTCAGACAAGCCTTTGTTTGATAACTTGATTGAGCCTAGTGATGAGTCTTTTCATGTGGATATGGATGTTGATTACAATGAGAAATCAGATTATCTTTCTAAACCATAATTACTCATTTTGGAGCAAGCTCGAGATGTTGAAAATGTTGATATGTTATGTTCAAAAGATAATAAAGTAAGGATGAGGATAAGTTAGAAATTTCTGATGACTCTCAGTACCAGCATGATGGAGAATAGTTATAGAGTGTGCCAATGCATAAGTATACCTCTTTGCATACACTCAGAGATAGTTTGCATGATGTGCAAGATATTCTGGTAAGTTTTGGTGATGATTTCACCTTTGATATGCAAACTAGTGATCAGGCTATGCTTTCATATGGTCTTGATCACCATTTTCAAATGTTACTTGATACAAAATCAGAAAATGAAGGAAGTGGCAATGATATGGTTTATGTGATTTGGCTGCCATGTAATGAAGCCAAACAGAGAGAAATTTTCCACTTGCACAAACGCAATCTGACACTTGTGTTTGCAGAAATATAGTCACTCATGTTGTTGTGGTTTGATAGAAGTAAGCATGAGTTGAGGGAGGCTAGTTCTTTTATCAGATTGGTGTTTGAAGAGGTAAATATTGACTCCCCTTTTTCATTTGGTGGCCTGGGGTCACTAAGTGAAGTTGAAAAAGAGGATGAATAAAGGAGTGGTTTCAAAGCGCCCAATGGACTCAGTATTTAGAATCTTGCTATGCCCACAGGGGGCATACATCCCCAATCAGAGCAACTTTTGGCACCTTAAAATTTTGTAAATTTGAAGTGCCCATATTTGAAATTTTGCCTCTGCACTTTCAAAAGTGCACTTGAATAATCTACCCAAGTGACCTACTTTGGAGGGTCATAATTCAGAGCCAGTTGATCTTCAAGTCAAAATGATTGTTGCTCTCCATTCTCCATACAGAAGTGTACTCCCTGATCCATTTTCAAAGCCTCCTAGTCAGATTTTCTATCTTTTCCAAGCCAAAGGAAAACACAATTTGTTCAATTGTGCACCTGCATTTTTTGAAACCTTTCAAAGAGGTCAACTTCAACCTTCAATATTTCTTAATGAATGATGATTCAAGTAAATCCCTCTTGCACACATACTCAGTGTACCTAAATGAGCTTATGTTTCCAGTAGCAGCCCCCCAGAAGTTTTTTTGATATTTTTTCAAAGTGGTGACTTTGAGAGCATTGATTGGTTTTGAACAAGTACAATTACAGAAAATGCCTGAGTGAGCAAGTTTGTCAATTAATATATTTCACCTCGGGATATCTTTGGTCAAACCATCTTTTGCACTCCATTCTTGGGTCAAATTTATACACACCTATTCAATCTCACACCTCTAGCATATGTTTTGATGGCTTATTTAATTGATTTTCGATCGTGATAAGGCCAAAAATGGTGTTCCGGAAAGTGTCAAATTTTGAAAATCTAATGACAACCCATTTCTTGTTTTGGTCTAAAACCTCTACAACTCCATTTTCATCAAGATCAGAGGTCATTTGATACATTATTTTAATGTATTTTTGTTGCGGGAAACACGTCCTAGGGGCCAGTTTACAAAGGAGGTACCTAAATTTTAATAGCTGGGAAAAATCTAAGGAAATGGTTTTTCTCTAAATAATTGATTATGGCTACACAAAATTTCACGGCTCCAGGTGTCCCGATTTCCCCATTTGGCCCACAGGCGTAATTAGAAGTCACCATTTTTCTAAAGTTTCAAATGTTAATATTTAAAATATTTAAAATATTTTAAATATTGTGCAAATAAAAAGGGGAAAATATAAATGCATTTCTAATGTTCTGGAGGACAAACAAGTTTAATTCTTAGCTCTGATTGGTCTAGAGGCAGCTTTCACGACTTTCATAGGAAAAACTCATCGCCAAATGCCTCAAAGCTTTGTTTTTCCCTGTAGAAATCAGCAATGCAACATTTCCAGCAATAATTTCTGATTGGGAAGGTTTATTTAATGTTTCCCTTGGTTTTGGAAAACTTTGGCTACACGACAAAGTCTCCATCTCTCGTCCCTAGTCTGTGCTCCTTTTAAATTGAATTGGCCATCACTCATTGGGAGTTCATTTCTTCATTTTCCCTTTCAACGAGCAATGCACAACATGCAGTTGATGGATGAAGAGAGAGCAAGTGGTGGGTCCCAGGAAGTTTTTAAAAGGTTTTATTTCATTTAATGAGCAAGGATCATTAAATATAAATGAAGTTAAATGGCATGAGTAAAGTTACTATGGCCAATAAGGTATTGTTTTAAAAAAAACTTTACCAGTTGAAAGGTTGTAAGTATAACATGCAAAGTAAAAATATACATGCACAGGTGAATATTTTGAAAGCTTTGCTAATTAAATGGTAAATTTTCCACTGGATATTTTCAAAGTGAAAGAGCATGGTAAAATTAAATAAATGAAAAGCCTCAATATTAAAGTTTGAAAACTTTAATATTTGGAGGCAAAATATAAAGTGAAGCATTAAAGGAACAAAAAAGAAGTTTTCATGGGTAGGCAGAGACATTTTTTAGATGTTGGGTAAAATGGTGAAATTCTCCGCATGGAGAAATTTTTTTTTGTTGAACAACTTGAAGCAATAGCAAAATGGAGGCAAAAATTTCTTGTTGCAAAGGGAAGAAAGAGGAGAGATGATTTTCAGTTTGTTGCTAATCAACAGTGGATGAAGATTCAAGATGGCATCTTCAGATCATTCTGGAGTTGCTTTTGTTTCCTTTTATTCTCTTCTTCTCTCAATTGTAAAGGATTCCCATTCTTGAGTCCAAAATTGGTATGGGTGAGTAGATAAGCTCAGAAAATGTATATTGTAAAAAATGATGATAAATAGAATAGTAAATTGTCTTGGGTCAAAATCATGTTTTTAATGATCTTAAAATGGTTTTACAAAAGCTGCAGATTATGAGAGCAAGTCTTAATTTAGAGATACATACTCTCCTTTGTAATTTTCTTGTAGATTATGAACAAAAGGGTTAATTATTATTTTTGTTTGTCTTCAATTATTTTGATTGAATGAGTGGGTTTGTTTTTGCTTCAATTCAAGGAATTGATTAAATGCTCAAATGAAGTCACAAGTCTATGAGGAAACGGTATAGGATTTGTAAGAAGATGTGTTTTAGATGCAGTGAGTTGAATACTACAATGTAGTATGACAATAGTCCACCCATTTTTGAGATAAATGACTAATGTATTACTGATTGTTGTCAATTTGACTCTGTTGTCCCAATTGATGATGTACTAGTCTTTTATTATGTTATTTTACAAATATTTGAATAAGTGATGTACCTGACTAAGGATTCAAAATGAGAATGAAAATCATTAAATACTTTCAAATACAATGTGTGAATTTGAAGTCCCACTTAATTCCTAGTAATAGGTATTTACTTGTTTAAAGGTCAGCCAAACCTTTGATGAGTAATGTTTATTTGCACTCAATAGGAATAAATCTATGTTGAAGTGTTCTTGAGGAATGAAAATATCAATTGAACACAATAAGGAACACCCTCCTTGGTCCCATAGAGCCTAAAGAGTAGGGGTAAGAGCCCAAAACTCTTTACTTGTTAGTTGGCCACTGGGATTGAAGTTGCTTGAGTATAAGGGTTGGCCGCCCTTTAGAGTATCAAGTCTTGGATGAGGTGTTTGAGTCGCATACAATTGTTTTTTGTATGTCCTTTTATTTTATGGAATTCGTACAAGTCTTTCTCATTATATCATGGTTTCTTGAATCTAGGTTCCTCATAGTTTGGGTAATCATTAAGTTTGATGAGATTTTGTTGTACTAGCTTTTACATGACTGTCACAAGTGACTCACCTAGTACTATGAACTACCTCCCTGGTTGATCATATTTCCTTTGTTTCCCTCCTTGATTCATTTGTTCATTGACAACCTGATTGTTCTTGGGATAAGTAATTTGGTTGTTTTGAGCATTATTTGGAACATAGCTCATTTGTGCCACTTGTGGTTTTTTTTGAGGTGTATTTTGTGTATTCCATAGTCTTCTAGTGTCAACCACTCCATCATTCGTATCGTTCTTATTTTTGGTCCAGACTTTAGGTTTCTCATTTGAACTAGAGGGACTATCTCTTGGTTTGTTTATCTTGATCACCTCTCTCACTATGAGGGCCCTTTCTATATGCAATCCTTTCTCAATGGATTCTTCATAGTTTGTAGGACACAACATGGTAAGTTGGTAATTGAATTTTTCTTGGACATTTGAAATGAATATGTCAACTAGCTCCTTTTTAGGAATAGGTGATTTGTATCAACTAGCCTTATGTCCTCATCATTGAAGATATGAGGTAAAAGTTTCACCTTGACTTTGCTTTATTTTGTATAGGTCTGTGAGGCTAATGTATTTCTCTATGTTGAATGAGAAGTGTGTTATGAACTTGCTAGATAGCTTGTTGAAGGTTTTAATTCTCGATGACAAATGAGAAAATTACTCCATAGCATGACCTGTAAGGCTATGTGGAAAGAGTCATGAGGTAAGCGTCATTACTTTGTACCTCTATACATGACACTGAGAAGTCTTGTACGTGCTCTATTGGATCTCCTCTTCCTTTGTAATTGTCAAACTTGGGTATCTCAAAGTTTTTTTGAAAAAGCAGTGTAGTGATGGAGCAATCGAATGGGAATGGACATATTTCCTGAAGGGTGTAGGTCTTTTTTTTTTTCCTACCTACATGTCTACTATCTATTGGGTGGCAGCCTCTAGTTTTAGTTCCATCTTTTTTTTGGTACATTTATTTGTGAGCCTTTTGTGTAATAGCCTTGTTGTCCCACAATGTTTGTTTGGTCATAACTTGGATATAATGGGGGTATTGACCCTTGATAGCTATTTTGAACATAGGGTAGGTTAAGTCCTTGTTGTGTGTAAGGAGGGTTAGCTCCTTGTTGAGTGTAAGAAGGATTAGCTCCTTGTTGTTGGGATGAATTATACTGAAGGTTACCTTGTTGATGCATTAGTGGGACACCTTGTTAGTAAGATGAATTGGGAACAATATGCTATACCTTGTTGTTGGTATGAACTATGTTGAAGGATTCCCTGATGGTGTGTTGGTGGGTTACCTTGTTGGTGAGATGACTGAAGAAGGGTGTCCTATGGCACACCTTGCTGCTAAGATGAACTATACTGAAGGTTTCCCTGATGGTGCATTGGTGGGTTACCTTGTTGATGGGATGACTGGAGAAGGGTACCCTATGACACACCTTGTTGTTGGTATGAACTATGTTGAAGGTTTCCCTGATGGTGCATTGGTGGGTTACCTTGTTGGTGAGATGACTAAAGAAGGGTGCCCTGTGGCACACCTTGTTGCTAGAATAGACTATACTAAAGGTTTTGTTGATGGTGCATTGGTGTGTTACCTTGTTGATGGGATGACTAGAGAAGGGTACCCTATGGAACACCTTGTTGCTGGGATGAACTATATTGAAGGTATCCCTGATGGTGCATTGGCAGGTTACCTTGTTGATGGGATGATTGGAGAAGGGTACCCTGTGACACACCTTGTTGTTGGGATGGACTATACTAAAGGTTGCCCTAATGGTGCATTGGTAGGTTACCTTGTTGATGGGACTACTAGAGAAGGGTACCCTATGACACACCTTGTTGCTAGGACAAACTATACTAAAGCTTTCCCTGATGGTATGTTGGTGGGTTACTTCATTGATCGGATGACTGGAGAAGGGTACCCTATGACACACCTTGTTGTTAGGGATAATATGGAAGGGGACCCTGTTGTAAACCTTTTTGGTGGTACTACTAATTCAGAAGGGGGCCATGTGGTCCACCTAATTGGTGGTACTAATTTAGAAGGGTACCCTATGGTCCACCTTGTTGATGGTACTAATTATTTTGGGAAGGCTCAACATTCAAAGTGTTTTGAGGTATGTATTGTCCTGGGGGTAGATTATTTCTTTGTGGTATATACTAGGATGGACCTCCTTGATATTGTTGTGTCACTACTACTTGTTCAATATGAGTTGGTTTTCTATACAATGGGTTTTCCATGGGTTGACCATTGTTTTGTGAGAATATAGGTGGCATGTTTGGATTTTTTGTGGGTTCAAATATCTGTCTCACAATCAAGTTATCCCCTAAGGGAATAAGGTTGGGATCTTTGAGAGCCTCCATGTTAAAATCTACTAGAAATTTAGCACCACTCTGTGCTAATTTGAAGAGCTACAAATTTGGGTCCTTTCTCAACAATTTTTCCATTAGTTTGAGTACTTTGGGTTTGTTGGAATGTTCAAATAGTTCCTCATAATTTATCTCCTCCTCAGTATCTACCTCCTCTATGAGTACTCTTTCTGGGTCCTGGTTGTTTTGTTCTATTATTGAATAGGACAACTGAGAAGGGGGGTGAATTAGTTGTCACAAAAACTAAAACCTATAAATCATTCACTAAAACTAATCCTTAATACTACTTGTGTAGACATGTCAAATTTACATCATGCATAATACATATTCCATTCATCCAATAAATCAGGACTTCATTTAAATCAAATCCAATCATACATTTTCCATCATTTTCGATTTAAATAAATCAATTATCAAAGTCCAAAAAGTCAAATAATCTAATCAGCATTAATCAGCATAATCATCATCTAATCCTAATCTAATACTAATCACATCCCACTTGCATTATCTAGACCTAGCTACTTGCACAATAAATCAATTTTATTGATTTATTAAAATCTCATTTTCTCTCAACATGACAAGTCAAACAGGGCATTTATTGCTCTTCTTTCTTGTCCCCTCTCAAAATTTATTGCAAATTTGAATTCAAAATTCCCCCTCTTGGGCACTCTTCCCAAATCTTGCATATACATCAACTAATCACATGATGACAAGTGTCCTCAACTCATTGGCTTGTTTTGATCCCACATTGGTCCCTCTTCAACACTTGGCATTTTGAAAATCTTTAAATAGGTGCATCATCCTCAAGCAAATCCTTCACAATCTATTGCAAGGTTACTCTCTTCATTTGAGATTCGATCTTGTTCATCATCACTCCACCATCTCCATTTGCATTTACAATTTGAGCTTTGATCAAGGATTGGGAAAGGGTCACTAGCACATGTGACACCAATCCAACTATGGAATAGGTAATTTGGTTTTGTTTTCATAATGCTTTGGTCTTTCTAGTATCATTTGTTGCATTTGGGAATATTCCTAAGGTATTTCATAGAGGCATTTTAATAGAGTTTGCATAACACTAACCCCTATATGAGTTTAGTTTTTTTGCAGATTTTAATGGATGCCTACATTTGGCTAGAAGGAGGGCAACCAATGTTTGTTTAAAATTTCACCATCTAAAATGCCTACTTATGCCTACTTATGTTTCCAGATTTTGCATTTTAGTTAGAATGACTTTTATCTCACACTAATATTGGTCATATTGCAATTACTAAGATGGAACTAAGTTTGTTCTAAATTTGTTTGAGATGAACTTGTGGCTTTGCTGTCACTCTGCCTATCTCAATACAAGTTCATTTATACTTGCATATTGTTGTCACTCTTTTTTTTCTTGTTTTTTTATGATGGTGTGCAGCTACCAATTGCATTAGTTTGAAAGTCTTAAAAGCCATTTATACGCTAAGATCCACAGTCTGTAGCCTATTAGTCACCACGTGGATTTGACTCCATGCTGGGCGTATTGGAGATTGAGTGAAGATGGTGTCTAGTGGGCGTTTTGTTTAATATCTCTATGTGACTTTGTGATATTTTGTATTTGACATTGTTTGGCATGCGTATCTGAATCTGATGGTTGTTGATAATGATTTTTTTTTATTTGCTGAAACTGTTGACTTCTTACATACAACTTAAAGAATTACAGATACAAATTTCACAACCCAGAAGCATAGGAAAGGCACAATGATTAGGATTTTTGGAGGACTTTAAAAATAGCTGCGCACCAAATTGGGAAAGTTAATGTTGATTTAGTATCAATGCATCTTAGTTAATGTTGATTTAATCATTACAATGTGGTTGTATAAGAATATCAAAATGAATCTAACACTGGCGCAGGTAGAGGGGACGCTGTGAAAGGTATGAGAATCTGATTTATGTTTACATGGTTATTACATAAGCTTGAAAACTCTAAAAGAGGCCTCTATTCGCTGGCGTAAGAGGGTGGGCTTTATACCTGCTAATTGTGTTATTTGAATGTTTCCCAAATGACATTAAGGCACGGCCAAAGACATGACAGTTGCATGAAGGTCTAGATGAACACCTTTTGTAAAGGAGTGGCTTCAGCTCTCTGGACGGCAGTCACTGATGCATCTTCTCTTCCCACCGATACATGTCTCTCTAGAGGGCAGGAGCTGATGTGGGCTTGGGCGATCCAACCTTTGGCAGACGAAGTCCAGTTTCCTAAGATCTTCCGCGTGGGCTATCATGGCCTTCCTTGTGGTCATCATGCCGCTTTCTGCCTGCCAGTCTGAAACTTCGACTACGGCTTTTGGGAAGATTCCCAGTGTGAAGACCACAATGCTTCCACCAAAGTCTTTTTGCTTCCCGCTCTAGTAACTTTCAAAACTTTGCGCGCCCTTATGTATTTATGATTAGATCTCAAAAGGATTGATTAAACTGCCATTTTCTGTGATCCCGTTGACAGGTTTTGGGGGATTGAACTGAGTCCTAGTTTCCATCTCGTGCGTCTAAACCTTGCTGTCATCTCATGATTGATCTATTCAACGTATTCATTTTGTCCATATGCTAATTTAGGCGCAAAAAAACATCAAATGTGTAGGCGGTACTATTGGTATAAAGAGGAATTCGGCTTGGCACCTACTAAGTACATTTGCTTGAATTTTTTTCCCTCTCTGCACATTTTGAATTTTTTTTTTAAGCCTTTAAAACAGAGGAAGAATCATCAAGTTTAGAACTGGAAAAATTCTTAAATTCTGGTGTTTATAGCAGTGTTCGATGATGAATATTAATCTTTGACTTTGATTACATTTTCAGCAGGCGCGCAGAATTGGGGTAGGGTCAAAAGCAAGTTGTGGAGGCAGTCTTTAATTTGAATCTTGTGCTACCTATTGTCTTAAATGCTTAGCTGTGGACAAGTATCTAATCATCATCTTTAGAGACCCACGCCTATTGCCACTTTTTGAATTTCTTAGAGTCTTAAAAGAGAAAGCTTTCTTTTAATGAAACATTGGCTAAATATGTTGACCTTTCTTAAGGACTTGGTACTATTAAAGTGAGGCAGTCTTTGTTTTAAGCTTTCTGCTTAAGTTTTTATTGGGTTTGGACTGTATGTTGATAAATTACAAATTTTGTCTCTCCTTTTAAGTAGTTGTTACAACATTTGAGAAATTGTCTTGCATCATAATATTCAACAAACATGAAATACATTGGTATAATTTTGTACATTGGTATGACTATTAGTACAATTAATGCAACTTTTTGAATTAATAGTCATAATTGTTCTTTCTCTCAAGTGGATGTGAATTAAAAAGGTCTTGACATTTGGAAATTTTATTGAGTTGTAATTACATCAAAGATAACTCATTGATTTTTTCCAATCATTTTTGTTTCATCAAATTATGGACATGCCTTGTACATGCTTTTTAGTTTTGCAATGAGTGTATACTTCTAATTTGTGGTAACTCTATGTTTGTAGGTGAAGGTTGATGTCAAAGTCAAACATTGGAATCAAACGAAAACAAAAGGAGGAGTTTTTTTTTTTTTTTTGAAAACTCAAAGTGTTTTTAACGTTCAACACTTTTTCACGAAATTGTTTGTCTTTTCGCTCCTAGGACACTAGTTTTCATTTGGGTCTAAAAAGAACAATTTCATTTTCATTGCAAAGGGCTTAAAACGAATCTTAGGACAAACTTACTAGATTTCGTTTTGGGTTAAAAATTGAACAAACAATTTTCATATTTCATTTGGTGCTTAAAACGAATTCACAATTGCTTTGAAGGGTATAAAACGTAACAAGTGTTTAATTTGTGGATTGTTCTTGAGTGCGATCTCTTTGCGCTCGTATGATCTAGCAAGAGAAAGTTACCCAAAATACATTTTATTGCTTTTGAAACATCATTTGGCTTAAAATTAACATCTTGTGCGAGTGTGAGTAGGCATTTTCGCTGCATATTCCTTTTCAGCTATCAAAGATCGATCGAAGTTACTACGGATTGTGTCTTTTGCTCGCTTTTGCTTATCTTAGAGGCCTGCCTTTGGGGAAAAAGTACCTAAGTGATTTACTCCAACCGTAACACTTTAAAGCCAAGAGTATTTCCAGCCGAGATATAAATGTGGGTATTGGTTAAACGCCATTATCACGCGGTTGGCTCCTACAAGATGGATCCGAAAGGGGACTCTTGCCGTATGGGTCAATCTCCACGAACGGAAAGTCCTTACTAGAACCCATGTGCTAGAATTTGCCAAAATCCTTAATCTATTTGTTGGTGCAAGAACGGTCGTTCTGAAGCCACCCCACACTCTTACGGTCTTCTAGTAGAGATGGAAAGCATGCCATGGGAGTTTCATGGGTGTTGATGCTTGGCTGCCCCGATTGACGATAATGAGCCCTGGAGGGGAGCCAGTGGGGTCAAGCATCTAACCATCCGCTAGAGATAAGCGTAGCTGGACTTGTCCAAGTGGTAATCCAACAAATACAGTCTTACACATCCATAGGGCTTGTAATTATTCTTTGTTTGAAAACACATTGTGTATTCGAAAACATTTTGCAAACCAACATTCAACATCATCATCAAGACTTCAAACCCCTTAGTTTGAGCAAATACCTTTGACAAAGCCCAAGAACTATTGCTTACCCTTGGGACTATGTCCTTAGAGGTTCCTAAGTAATTGGGTTTACATCTTAATTTGCTCTTACAAAGGTCAACATTAGGCAACCTTTGTCCTAATTTCTTGGAACTTCCACATAGCACTTTGTGGGACGAAAAGAAGTTGTGACATTGGACATTTAGTTTGAAACATAATCAAGTGGTTGTTTTTGGTAAAAGGAATACACTAAGCAAAGATAACGAATTGGACCCCATACATGTGCTTGATATATCTTGGTCATATTGGTCTTTTGATTGCTCTTAGAGAAAAGTGTGTTCTTCAATACCTTGGCCTAGTAAACAAAGTCTCTCTAAGTATTTTAGGATCAAATCAAACACCTCATCTATCTCAAACATTTATCAAAATCCATCCCACCAAACAACTTTAGAACTTTGGAAACATCATTCTAGACCTAGGCACACACCAGGCCCATGAGCATGACCGAGAGTACATCTGAATAGTTCAAATACACCTTCATCCTCCATCCACCATTGGTCTTAAGAACCTTAGAGGTCACTTTCTAACAAGGTCAAAACACAAGAAGAAACATGGAATATACACTTGATCCATACATCTTGAGTAATCTAAATCATTGAATCTCAAAGTCTTTGCAATGCCTATCAATTATCAAAGTCCATACATGGGATCATTACCTTCGACAAATGTCAATGGCACAACAAGTGTGTGAGTATGTTCAAGTCAAAGTTTTAAACACATTTCCCAATGATAGATCCAATATCCAAAACCTACAACCACCAATAATCGAATAATCACCTACGAGCCTTGAAACAAACAACGTCATTCCACCAAATCCCTACAAACCAAATGTGGATGTACCAAGTGCAAGTTTTCGAAACATGAATCCTAACTCGGAAAACTTTGGAAAAATGATTCCCAATACCAACAATGTTCATCCTATCATCCCAAATCAAAATGTCATCCAAAATCCATTTTTCCATGATCCCATTCAAAAATGACAAGCATGCATGCCAAAACTACTTGAACACAAGCCAAATCAACTATCTCAAGTGAGTCAAGATCAAAATCAAGAACAAATTTGGCGAGATCAAATTGTGGAACTTTCCAAAATAGTTGAGGCATTGTGCCAAGGGAAATCTCCACCACCATTACCCACATCATTCCTTGGTTTAGGGCTTCCCCCTTTACCTAACACCAATCAATCCACCCAAATCAATCCACTTAATGTCAATCAAACCATCACGTCAAATCCTTCGAGTATACCATCGACATCACACCAATGGATGGTATCTAATCAAACAACATTGATCCCAAATCAAAATACGGTCTCCCAAGGACCTATCACCTCGGTCAATCCAACCATCACTATCCCTTCAATCATTCCAAACGCCACTATCACACCCATCACATCTCAACCTCTCACTACCATGATCGCTCCAAGCGTATCTCAAACACTTGTCACTACATCCAACATGATTCTAAATCCACCACCACCCCCACCACCACCAATTTCCACTACATCAATCCAATACAACGCGACATTACAAGCTGCTTTTCAAAAGGGATACCAACAATATCTAGCCATGCAACAAGCAACACAAGCTCAAAGTGTGAAACAATCCTCTCAAGTTGCCCAAGCCTCTCAAGCTACCCAACCAACACGAGCACAAACACAAAAGATGACAACTATTGAAAACAAGGATCAAGATCAATCCATCACTGAGCACGTGTTTACTTCATCCAATGATCAAATTGACATATGTCAAGAGTCACTTTTCAATCACGATCAAAATCCACCAACAAAACTCGACAATAAGCCAATTCAAGCAATATCAACATCACTTGACTCTATGGTCGAAGACATTCATAATCTCTCCACCACAATTGTCGAAAACAATGCTCAAAACCTCTCCATCGAGGAGCACATTGAGGATGTATCTACACAATCCGATGATCAACTCACCATACATCAAGAGCCACTTTTTAGTGATCTCTTTCAAGGAGTGTTAGGACTATTTGATCCAATTGACATAATGCACGATCCATCGACCTATGATCATGTTGAAAATGTCTCTACATCGCCTTATGAGTTAGAGGACATATCTCAAAAATTTATTCCAAAGCAAGATCAAAATCTTTCACTAAGGTCTAGCAATGATCCTTTTCAAAACATGTTGATCCCCTTTGACCTCATGGTTACAGATGCTGAAGGAACCTTGAACTTGACCATGCCTAATGTTGACATCCAAAAGTCCTTTGTAAGAAATCTATCCTTTGAAGCTGCCCCATGTCAAGAACTTGATCCAAAGCATGTCAAAAGCAACTCCGAAATTAATCCAGATCAAGAATTTGTATCTCCAAGATACTACAATAATCTAATGAACACTCTCTTATCCATGCAAGATGATCATATTCATACTCCTCCATCTACCCATGAGATGCTTTCTATAGATGGACACATAGATGATCTTCATCTAGAACAAGATTTTGTTACACAAAAAGAGCAGATTCTTAACTCCTACAATCAAATGGAGTTGTCAACATCAGGATCGAATATGTCCCAAACTCAGATTGAGGACATCATGAATAAAGATATCCATCATTATCCGCTCAACAAAACAAGTCAGATAGAACATCCAGAGTTAGCGGAGCAGCAAATTGAAAGAACGTCAACTACGGCGGTCATCTATCAGAGAACACTTATTGAACAAGAGCTCTTGGAACAAGAGAAATCAAAGCATGAAGGTACCACTATCACCATACTGGGGGCAACTTCGTCTCAAGAAAATGTCAACATAGGGAGCATGAAGAGTCTTTATGATGAAGCTAGTGTCAATACTACAACCAGTCACGCCATGAATCTTCATCCACCCATCACCCCATCCACGAATTGGGACCAACATCAAATGAATGATCGGAATCAAAGTATCAAGAACGTTATCAAAGCAAAAAGAAGCCGAGAAGCATAAGGGACAAATCAAATACGCATGGATACCAAAGAATACAAAGAAAGATTATCCCTATCAAACTCCATCAGTCAAAGAAACTGTGGGGCAAACTAAAAGAGGGAAAGGTATCCATCAAAGATGTCCACAAAATCAAAAGCAGGCTTTTCAAGCGACATACAAAGTGTATCAAGCAGTTGGTCCTAATTCCACGCACACTTCCGTATCCACCCATCATTGCTCATCTTCCCAAGTTTGGAGAGTCAAAGGTTCCAAACTGTCAACCAATCCATCTCTTATCCCTAAACACACTCCATCCACGCCTCCACGCATGATACCCAATTCTCACATTGACCGTGTATTGGCAACAACCCTTCATCATAAGGATTCAGAAGGAAATCTATCGCGATGTGCGCATAGAGACAGAGTTAACCCTGGTATCAAAGAAGCAGATCACGAATCCCAAAAGTTGCATTCAAGTGCACGTATCTTAGCAAAACAACTTCTTCAAGCAGGATATCGATGGCACGCCAGGTATCTACTAACACCATAATTGTGGTTCATGAATCTTCAGAAAATACAAAAATCAAAAAAGCAAAAAATCAAAAATCAAAAATCAAAAAAGGATTGAAAACAGAAAGAAAAAAATCATTCCTCTTAGGTGAAAACCGACATGCCATAAATAATTAATGACGAAACCGCAAACAAAGCCATGAGTGAACTTGAGCATCTACGTTAAGCGCCCGGCCTGCTTGAAAGCATCTCATCCCATCCATAATAAATCGAGCATTCCATCCATATCTCATCCATAATAAATCCATCCATCCATGAACCATTTATCCAATCCATTCGCATCTATCTGCATCCATCATCTTGGTTATCTTGATCTTGATACAATTTTGGGGCACGCTTTATGCTTGCTTATGGTAAAACATCTTGACATGGGTCATTGATCCTATCCTATGTAGCATTATCTAGGCTATGAAGCATTATCCAAATGGGTATTCGTTATCCAAACACCTTATCTTATCGCAATATAATCCTTGGCATACTTTGCGTGCTTACCATATCCATCCATCCATACACTTATCCGAGCATCCATCCATTGCATTCCATACGTTGCTAGACATTGGGGGCAGATATGTACATCTTGCTTCGAGAATAAATCTTGGTCTATGTCCTCCAACTTATGTGGCGATCCGAACATTGGAAAACATGAAATAAAATTGGTCTAACCACTTGTGAGCAAAAATTCGAAGCACTAGCCCATGGCATATTTTGACGAAAAGAAATTCCTTATTATTCTTCATCTTTCATCGAACATCACTCCAAACAATCGATATCAGTCGCATCTAAGCTGCACGTCAAATGCCACATCAAATCATCCAAACATCTTTTGTTCGAAACCAAGCTTCATCAAACATGATCACTCAAATCCAATCAAAAAATCATTATCTCGGGATATCCTTGTGTTGCTTAACACTATCCTTGCATTGTCGTGTATCCTCGACAATGTTATCATTATCAATCCCGATCAATCCAACCCTTGCATTGTTGTGTATCCTCAACAATGTTATCATAATCAATCCTTTCCCAATCCTTGTGTTGCATAACACTATCATTGCATTGTTGTGTATCCTCAACAATGTTATCATCATCATCAATCCGTCGATCTGATCAATCCACCTTAGCTTGGTCTTCAAACAAAATCCCAAACAAAGCACTGATATCATTACACATCCATATCTAAATCATACAAACTGGCGCGAAAATCCAAAAACATCCAAACATATCAAAATCCAAAACACTAAAAAGCGTAAAACATTGTAATCCGAACCACGTCAGCTCTCGAAAGTAACGTAGGGGCAAGGCTAATCTCGATCAGCCCCTAGACATCAAAATCCAAAAAATCGAAAATCAAAAATCAAAACATTTGTAAAATCTCGTAAAACACCAAACATCTCTAAAAACATCAAATCCAAAAATGCCTCAAAACATTTCAAAAATGTCAAAACATCCAAATATTTGAAAAAATCCATCCGCCTCTACCCCGCTATAACCAAATAATCATCATCCATAATAAATCGATCGCTATCTTCATCCTTTAGCAACGCAAACAAAAACAATCATAGCAGTCAGCAAAATCAATCTTCAATCGTAAAATCAAAATCGAAACAACGAACCATTGAACACAAAATCAAACTCTTGATCAGTCACAAACATGTTAGTCAACCTTATATCAACAGCCTATCAATCAACTTATCAAAACCATCATCATCCTATACAATGCATGTCCTAGGATATATCGTTCCGACAATGGGCATCATTTATGGATATCACCTTGGATTCTTATCCTATCAAAACAAATCCCTTTGGCTAAAGGTATGAAGAACATTGGCTTGTTTGTGTACTTGATCTTTTCTTTTGACTTATCTTATTTGCACTCATTCCAAGGACGTCTCGATGATATCCCAAAGCAGAGGGATATAGAGAAATAGAATGGGGGCACCATCATTATCTTTTGTTCATATGCTTGTTGGACGCTTCTTGTAAAATTAACTTGGCAAATACTTGCTTTGTTAGATATGTATGAGTGATGTTCTCGAGCAGCTTGTTGACTATCGTACTGATTGGTTATACCTTCCGTGTTTGGTCCCAGATGTTTGAGACTCTAGCGCATCCCAGCAAGGCTCGATGTCGTGTGTGAACAAGAATACCCCATCGCTTGTTGAGTCAAAGTCCATCACACTAAGTACAACGCCTATCCCGGCCTTCTTCACAATTTTCATATTTAATCGTGACGAAGCGCAGTTATCGTACAAAGTAAGTGATCCTTTGAAAATCTCAATCCTTGATAAGCAAATCATCATCATTTATCATCATCATCAACATTTATCTATCATCATCATCATCTCTAATAAAGTCTCGACCAATCATGGACTTGTTGGATCCTCTTGTCATCATCTCATTCCCGCACTAACATCATGCATCCATCATGCATCCATCCTGCATCTGCAAACCATCAATAAACTGCATACCACATATCATTCATATTATACATCATAGGAAACATCGATCATTTCACATGCATTGCATATCATCATCATAATATAGATCTGTTAGTCTAAGTGTTATCATAAATCATCCATTGCAAGCAATCATAGCATATCACATCATTCATCTCATCCATTCTACATCATATCATCATTTAAGTTATTTAGAATAATATAGATTTGTTATTCTACATCTTGAAATCATCTCATTGCATCGTCAGCTCATAACCACCCATTTTGAACCTCTTTATCGCGAGATTCGACCTCAAATCGACCCGCCGATCTCCTCGAGGGGCAATGCTATACTTCTTCCTACCGGGCATCCAAATCAAAAAATTTTAATTTTGATTATGCAGAAGTTTATTCCTTGAACCAACGCACAAGTGCTATCGCTTTCAAAGAGGGGAAAATGTAGACATGTCAAATTTACATCATGCATAATCATATTCTATTCATCCAATAATCAGACTTTATTTAAATCAAATCCAAATCATACATTTTTCCATCATTTTCTCGATTTAAATAAATCAATTATCAAAGTCCAAAAGTCAAAATAATCTAATCAAGATTAATCAAACATGATCATCATCTAATCCTAATCTAATACTAATCACATCCCACTTGCATTATCTAGACCTAGCCACTTGCACAATAAATCAATTTTATTGATTTATTAAAATCTCATTTTCTTTCAACATGACAAGTCAAACAGGGCATTTATTGCTCTTCCTTTCTTGTCCCCCTCTCAAAATTTATTGCAAATTTGAATTCAAAAATTCCCCCTCTTGGGCACTCTTCCCAAATCTTGCATATACATCAACTAATCACATGATGACAAGTGTCCTCAACTCATTGGCTTGTTTTTGATCCCACATTGGTCCCTCTTCAACACTTGGCATTTTGAAAATCTTTAAATAGGTGCATCATCCTCAAGCAAATCCTTCACAATCTATTGCAAGGTTACTCTCTTCATTTGAGATTCGATCTTGTTCATCATCACTCCACCATCTCCATTTGCATTTACACAATTTGAGCTTTTATCAAGGATTGGGAAAGGGTCACTAGCACATGTGACACCAATCCAACTATGGAATAGGTAATTTGGTTTTGTTTTCATAATGCTTTGGTCTTTCTAGTATCATTTGTTGCATTTGGAAATATTCCTAAGGTATTTCATAGAGGCATTTTAATAGAGTTTGCATAACACTAACCCCTATATGAGTTTAGTTTTTGCAGATTTTAATGGATGCCTACACTACTTAAATGAATAAACATTAAGTGCAAGTGTAGAAACTGAAAAACCATCACACAAACACAACACCAGATTTACGTGGAAAACCCAATAAGGGAAATATCATAGTGAGGATTAACTCACACTATAGAGAATATCAAAATTGATTACAAAAGACTCACTGCCAAAACAAGGACTCATTGTTTGGATCAAGACTCACTGTCCAAGAGGGATAACAACTCAGAGGGCTCACTTCCATAGAGATATAAAGAAGATAGAAGAGATATTTCACAAAGAGAAGACAATCTCAATGCAACAGATAAATACACCACAATATGTTCAACCACTTGCAAACATGCATGAATGATAGAGTACACCTTTTGCTCACTACATCTAAAAAATCAACATTTATTCTTCACACTCATCTGCCACACTTACATCACACATACTCACTAATTCACATCAATCTTGCATCTATCTGATCTATTTCTTTTCACTTCTCTCTCTTTATACACCATTTCACCACTAACTCATCATATATTTATATCATCTTCAACTTTGAAACATATCCAAAGTTTCCCATCCAACATTAAATTCAAATTAGGTTAGTGTCAAAACATCCAAGGGTGGAATTAGAATGAGGGCAACCCAAAACACACGCTAGATCTATTCTAAAGATAGTGTTTAACACAAGGTCAGCCAAACCAGTGTAAAACACATAGAACAATTAAGCACAATCCTTCCAGATACCAAACTTATCTTCAATACAATCATAACAACTCAACTCTAGAACCGAAAGTCATAATACTTCACCAAAGAGAAATCCAAACCAGCAACTTTTCTCCCGGACCTCAACCAAAACACAAAAAACCACAGTTCACGACTGGTGAACATAACCCGCACTACACAATGAATCAAGAGCCAAAAACTTGGATATAGCAGCTTCCAAAAACCATGAAAAACATATCTGAACCATACAAACATAGGAGAAAATCTCAAAGAAAAACTCGGGCAACCATTGAACACCGACAACCTTTCTTCAATACAATTTTCTCAATATCCTCAACATATACAGCCAATAACCTTCAACCATGACATTAATGACAATAAAAACTAGTTGAAAACCAATTGACCAATTGACATCAATGACAACACCTTAATTCATTTCCATTCTTGCAACAATATACCCCTTTTCATTGATGGCAACACATGATGTGAAAAACCATCAAAGACAACATACTAGCTCTGAATACACTTCTCAAGATTTTTCTTTTTGTTTCTCCCCCTTAGTAGATAATCTTTCTCACATTCTTCCTCTTATCTTTTTCACATTCTTCATCTCCCCCTTTGACATTAATGGCAAAGGAAAAAAGATATTTTATATTGATTTCCCTTTTTACATAGAAAACAATATACTCATACAATGACAACGCCTGATCCAAACATCAGTCTAGAAGAAAGATAGATCCATAGATCCACTAGAGTGATGCATCTCCATATGCATCTAGTTCAAGAAAGGAGGGGCAATGACCCCTAACTTCTCTTGAAGATACTCAAAAGTACCTTTAGGTAGAGCCTTCGTAAATATATCAATAATTTGATCCTTCATTTAGATATACTCAAGATTTACTTCATTCTCCATGACATTCTCTCTCAAGGAATGATACCTGATAGATATATGCTTCATCCTCGAGTGCATCACTAGATTCTTTGAACTGTTAATTACACTTATATTATCACAGAAGATGGAAATAGGATCATCATACACCACTATGATATCTTTCAATGTTTGTTTCATCTATAGGACTTGTGTACAACAAGATGTAGTAGCAATATACTCAACTTCAACAGTAGAAAAGGAAATTGAATCTTGTTTTTTACTTAACCATGCCACCAATCTACAACCATGAAAGAATGCACCACAACTTGCACTCTTTCTTTCATCTACACATCCAACCCAACCTACATTTGTATAAGCACTTAGTGTAAATTTAGTATCCCTAGGATACCATAACCCATAATCTAGAGTTCCATTCAAATATCTGAATATTCTTTTAACAACAACAACAACATGTGTTTCTTTATGATCTTCTTGAAATCTAGCCACAAGACAAACTACATGCATGATATTTGGTCTAGTAGCAGTAAAAACAATCGTACACCAATCATAGATCTATACTTGCTCTAATAAGCCTTAGTTGAGTCATCATCTTTTCCCAATTTGCAACCAGTCACCATAGGAGTCCAAGAAAGAAATTCATCTCTCCAACATAGACATTTCAAATTCTTTCTAAATATTTTCTATAAACAACTTACACAGTTTTATTTCCTTCAAAGATAATGTCATCAACATATACAACTACAATCAAGATGTCATTTTCAATCTTAAAATATAGATTACTATATGTTGTACCTTTGTTGAAACCTTGCTGAATCAAATTCCTGTCTAACCTTGCATACCAAGATCTATGAGCTTTCTTCAATCCATATAAAGCTTTCTTCAATTTTCACACCATATTCAATTGATCTAACAACTAAAATCCTTTTGGTTGTTCCATGTAGACCTCTTCTTCTAGCTCACCATTCAAAAATGCAGACTTGACATCCAAATGATAGACCTTGAAATCTTTATGAGAAACAAACACTAAGAACATCCTTATAGCTTCCATTCTTTCCACCAGAGAAAAAGTCTCCTAAAAATATATGCCTTCTACTTGTGAGTATACTTTACACACAAGCCTTTCTTTGTTTCTAACCACTTCTCCATTTTCATTCAGCTCATTTCTGAATACCCTCTTTGATCCAATAATGTTTTTATTTTATGGTCTTGGGACCAATTCCCAAGTTTTCTTCTTCTTAATCTGCATAAGCTCTTTCAAAGCTTCCATCCAATGTTCATCTTTTCATGCTTCACTTACGGTCTTCGATTCAATCTCAAAAAGTAAACACAAATTTACTTTAGCAAAAACTCTGCTTCTTGTCAATACACCTTTTGTCTTATCTAAAATGATCTGACTTCCTAAATGATTCTTCTACACATATCTAGGTGTCTTAGGGGATACCACCAGAGCTTCTTCTTCTCTTTCATTTTATTCATTTTCCTTCTCTTGCTCATCTCTTTCCTATTCTTCCACAATTTCTTTAATTCTTATGCTATCAAGTTTATCTGATACATATCCATCAATATCAATTAAATTCTTCATTGTTTCATCAACCTTGACATTTGCACTTTCCAAAATATTTCTTAGCCTTTTATTGAAACACCTATAGGCTTTACATTTAGTAGAATATTCAAGAAAAATTCCGTCATCACTTGTTGCATCAAACTTTTCTAAAGTTTCTTCATCTCTTCTCATATAACATTTGCTTCCAAATACCTTGAAATACTTAATAGTAAGAATTCTTCTATAGACATGCAAAATCGACACCGTGCATCTAAATCTAACTAATTAACATCAAATTCTTTTGTTAATCAAATAAAGCAATTTATTCGATTAAATTCCTCCTTTAATTAAATAAATCAACTTTATTTAATTTGATCCTCGCATACCTCTTTGATTAAATAAATCAATTTTATTTAATCAAATCCTAACGTCCCTCTTTTAATTAAATAATTCACTTTATTTAATTAATCTCTAAATTCATCCATTTAAATTAAATAAATTCATCTTCATTTTATTTAACACTAACATCTATTGGATGTTGTGGATGTATTGCTGATATGTGGTTGTCATTTATGTCAACACTATTAGCATTTGGTGTACTAGAGGTTGTATATGTCAAAGATATTTAGAAAATTGTAAAAGAAAGTGTTCCAGGTTCCCTGCGAAACTGTGCAGGTCTTGAAGGAATTTTATTCTTTACGTTGAATTTCAACTATTATGGACTAAAGGGTTTTTTGATGAGTATATCTAGATCATCTACCAAAAGTTTAAGAGGTTCGCGTATATATTTGATCATGTTGTGGTCTAACAGTGTTTCTATGGTCTTTGTCAGTGTTCCTGAATGAAGTTTTTGTGATTATGGAAATCTTAGTTACTGTGGAAGTTTCTCTATTGTTTCTTGGTGTTCTTGGATGTTTCTAGAAGGTCCTCTATCTTTGTGGTATGTCCACATTGATCAGTTTGCTCATGGTCAAATTTTTTTCCTGCGTATGTTCATTTTTCTTGTTCTTGGCTAACATGATGGTGGTAGTGTGTTGTGGATCATCGAGGTGAAATTAATTGAAGTATTTTGTGTTGGAGCTTTAAATTTGGGTCTCCACTATGCTATGGCCGACCTTGGTGGATTCACATTAAAATCTTATTTGTAAATTTGGGCTGACATTGCAAATATGTTTTATTTTCCTGGCTAAGTAAGTTGTGATGAAATCTCATGTAGCAGATATTTAAGAGCGATTGTTTCATTAGGTATTGTGTGTTGGAAAGGTGCTAAATGTGCTCTTATGTGTGTATGTACAAAGATCATTTGATTACAGAGTAGAGTGTGAAGAAGGTTGAGCGAAGTGTGAAATAGTTTGTTAAGGAGTTTTTTGTGCCTAATTGGAACTGTAATCAAGCTTGCAGAGAAGCTATTCTTTTAGTTCATATCCTCCAAATTTTAATCCTATTCTATATTTTTGGGTAGTGAGCTCTAGGTAGTGTGCCTGTATGCATGTGCATTTCCCTTATTATTTCTCATTATACTTTTAACAAGGTATAATCCTGTGGCCTAACATCCACCATGGTTTTTCCCCTAACAAGGTTTCCACATAAAAAAATCTTGGTGTTCTCTGTCTCTCTGATGTGTTAATTTCTTATGGTTAATTGCTTATTCATTAGATTTGAGATTAAGTTAAGTTAAGTTTGAAAATTTTATTATTTTGTGACAATTGATTCACCCCCACTCTCAGTTGTATTTCCTTATTTTTTCCAACAATTGGTATCAGAGCAGGTTCCTCTGAAGAAGTCTGAAAGCTTGAGGTGATCCAGGATGGCAACATTCAAGAAGGACAATCCAAGATTCGATGGAACTAAATACTCACTATGGAAAGTCAAGATGCGATGTCACCTAAGGTGTATTAGTGAAGCCTACTAGAAGATTACAAAAGATCCATATGTTATTCCTAAGAATGGTCCCTCCACTACTGATGAGATCAAAGATGCTGAAAATAATATTAGGGCTAAAGAAGCTTTGGTGAGTGGTCTGACAAATTCAGAGATGGCTAATGTGGTAGGATTGTAGACAGCTCATGAGATTTGGATGAAGCTGGAAAATTTGTATGAAGGAGATGCATTGGTGAAGATGGCTAATATATAGAGTCTAAAAGGAAAGTATGAAAACTTGAAGATGAGTGAAGATGAAAATATCACCTCTTTTATGCAAAGAGTAAATGAAATAGTGATGGGTATTACATGTGTTGGTGGTTATCTGGGTGAGGATGAAATTGTGGCTAAGATACTCAGATCCTTGCCTCCCTCCTACAAAGTGAAGGCTCATGTTATTGAAGAGCTCAAATCAGTAACAAAGACGTCAAGAGATATGTTGGTTGGTAAGCTTGTTGCTTTTGAATTAAGTGAATTTGGTGAATCTATTCCAAAGACTAAATCTACATTCAAGGCTATTGTATCTAGAAGTAACAAGCAAAGATATAGTCTAAGAGAGAGTTCCAAAAAAATATCCAAGTATGATGAAGAATTGAAGCAACTTGAAGACAAAGAAAGAGAGGTAGTAGAATTAGAAGCACTGATTGTACAGAAAGAAGGCAGAGGTAAAGGTAAGTATGAAGGAGTGTTACCTGTTAAATGTTTTTCATGTAGTAAAATAGGTCATTTTGCATCAAGATGTCCTGAAAGGGTTCCTAGAACTAAGCCTAACAAGTCTAGATTCTAAAAGAAATGTTACTTTGCTAAAGAAGAAGTGACTGATGATGAGTCTGATAAAGATACTGGAAATGAAGATGAATGGGTTTTCATTGCTACCATTGAAAATAGTCTCGTGGCTACTGAATTTACTAAAGATGAGAAAGCTCTTGCAGCCCAAGTTGAAGAAAAGGATGAGTGGGTTATTGATAGTGGATGCTCACATCATATGACTAGTGATAAAAGAAAATTTGTAAGTCTAGAGAAATATGATGGTGGCGTTGTAAGATTTGGAGACAACAATGCTGGTGTGATTCATGGAAAAGGTTTTATTTGTATTGGTGGTAAGGATAACACTGATGATGTTCTTTATGTTGAAGGCTTGAAGCACAATATTTTGATTGTTGGATATATGATGAGCAAAGGCTATGATCTACAATTCAAAAATGGAAGATGCAAGATACGTGGAAGTTTTGGCAATATGATTCCTAATGGTAAACAGACAAAAGGTAATATTTTTCACTAAATACTACTAGTGGGAGTTGTTTAATTACTCAAGTTGATGAAAGTTGGTTGTGGCATATAAGGTTGTGTCATGTAAATTTTGATAACATTGTCAAGGTAAGTTCCACTCAAGCAGTAAGAGATCTACCTAAGTTAGTGAAGCCTACTAACACAATTTGTAAGGAATGTTAGATGGGTAAACAGACTAGAGTCTATTTCCAGAGCAAATAGTTTCACTCAAATGATTTGTTGGAGCTGCTACATAATGACCTTTGTGGTCCCTCCAGAGTTAGAAGTATTCATGGAGAAAGGTAATTTATGTTGATTATTGATGATTATTGTAGAATGATATGGGTTTCCTTTTTAAGAGAAAAATGTGAAGCACTAGAAAAGTTTAAAAGTTTCAAGGCTATGGTAGAGAATGAGAAAGGTTTGAAAATAAAGTGTTTGAGATTTGATAGAGGTGGTGAGTTCACCTCTAGGGAATTCAAATCTTTTTGTGATGAACATAGAATTAGAAGATAGTTATCTACTCCCTGAACCCCTCAATAGAATGGAGTTGTAGAAAGAAAGAATAGAACAATTTTGGATGCTGCTAGAACAATGATGTTAGAAGGAAATGTGCCCCAGAGCTACTGGAGTGAAGTTATAAGCATTTTTGTGTATACTTTAAACTGGGTAAATGTTAATGACAATTCTGGTAAGACCCCTTTTGAGCTATGGTTTGGTTACAAGCCTACTGTTAAGTATTTCAAGATCTTTGGAAGAAAATGTTATATAAAGAGAGATGATGATATAGGCAAGTTTGATGCACGAAGTGATGAAGGAATATTTTTAGGTTATTCTACTAAGAGTAAGGCCTACCGATGCTATAAACAAAGACTGAGAAAGATGGTTGAGAGTGCAAATGTCAAAGTTGATGAGGATTCTATTAAATCATCAAAATATTGTGGATACGATTTTGATGAAGACAATACAAACAAAGAGAAGAATGTTCATACATAGAATCAACTTCAAATTGTGCCATATGTTCCATATGTTCTAGTTATTCCGATAAAGCAACCTCAATTTGTTCTGGTAAGTCAAGGTAGTCAGGAAGCAGAGACAAGTGCAAGTATTGAAGGAAGATCAGAAGAATCAAAAGTTTAAGAAAATTCCAAAAATCCAAGGTATGTAAAGCTAAACCATTTTGAAAGCCAAATTATAGGAGATAAGAATAAAGGAGTGCAAACTAGAAGGAAGATTGTAGAAGACTACTCCCTGATTTCCAAGATTGAACCTAAAAATTTCATTGAAGCCTATCAAGATGAACATTGGATGGAAGCTATGAAGGAAGAGCTGACACAAATTGAAAATAATGACACATGGATACTTGTTACCAGAGCTAAAGACAAAAATGTGATTGGTACTAAATGGGTGTTTCAAAACAAGCTTAATGAATAAGGTGAAGTGGTCTGGAACAAAGAAAGACTGGTATGTAAAGGGTATTCTTAGATGGAAGGTGTTGATTTTGAAGAAACTTTTTCCCCTATTGCTAGAATCAAAGTTGTTAGATTATTTCTTGCTTATGTTGCATACAAGGACTACAAAGTCGATCAGATGGATGTGAAGTCAACATTTCTAAATGGAGAACTAGAAGAAGTATATATTGAACAGTTGGATGGATTTCAGCTAACTGATAAGGAATATATGGTCTAACACTTGAATAAATCTCTATATGGACTCAAGCAAGCCCCCAGAGCCCGATATGCTAGATTGGAAAAATACTTACTGAAGCTTGGAATCACTAAATGTACTATTGATAGCAACTTATATTTCAAATTGGATCATGATAAAGAATTAATTATAGAAGTCTTTGTTGATGATATTATTTTTGGAGGAGATGATGGTTTGTGCATGAAGTTTGCTAATGAGATGAAGGATGAATTTGAGATGAGTATGATTGGAGAGATGAAGTTCTTTCTAGGATTACAAGTGACCCAATTAGACAAGGGGATATTCATATCTCATTCTAAATATGTGAGAGAGCTACTAAAGAAATTTGGGATGGAAGATTCAAAGCCTGTAGGCACTCCCATGGTGACCAGATGCAAGCTAACACAAAATGATGACTCTCCTAAAGCAAATCAAACCAAATATAGGTCAATGATCGATAGATTACTTTATTTAACTCAGTCTAGACCAGATATTATGAATGTTGTATGTATGGTTGATAGATTTCAGGTTGATCCAAAAGAATCACATGTAACTACTATTAAGAGGATCTTTAGATATATGAAAGGAACAGTTGACTTTGGACTTTGGTATCCAAAGGATGATGATCTCACTCTGAGTGCATATACTGATGCGGATTGGGTTGGTGATGTAGATGACAGAAACAGTACTAGTGGTGGTGCCTTCTTCCTAGGGAAGAAGTTGGTGCCTTGGTTGAGCAAAAAGCAGAATTCCATTTCTCTATCTATTGCTGAAGCAGAGTATATTGTTGTTGCAAACAATTATACTTAAGTGATATGGATGAAACAGATGTTGAAGGATATCAAGACGATATATGAAGAGCCTATTGCCATATACTGTGACAATTCAAGTGCAATAAATATTTCAAAGAATCTGGTACTACACTCTAAAACTAAGCATATTTCAATCAAGTTTCATTTCTTGAGAGAGAAGGTGAATGAGAAAGAAGTCAGATTGGATTATGTACCTACCAAAGAACATATTGTAGACATATTTACTAAATCGTTGCTGAAGGATACTTTTGAGTATCTTAAAGGAATGCTAGGGGTGATTACCCCTCCTAATAAGAACTAGAAGATGCATTTGCTTGCATCAATATGTGAGCTACATTGCTATATTCTGATCCAAATTGATGTTTTTGTGGCTGCTACTCAGGGGGAGTAGTCAGATGTGCAAATATGTGGTTCAGAGCATGTCTATGGAAAGGTCATGGTTACCTTTTCCATTGATCTCAAAAGGGGAGAAGTGCAATGTGAAAAATATTTCAAAGAAAAATAGCCTGGTGGGGAGAAGTGTAGTTGCGAAGAAGAGTTAGTGTGTTAGGTTGATGGTATTTTTCACATCATGTGTTGCCATCAATGCTAAAGGGGGAGATTGTTGGATGTTGTGGATATGTTGCTGATATGTGGTTTTCATTGATGTCAACACTAGTAGCATTTGGTGTACTAGAGGTTGTATATGTCAAACATATTGAGAAATTTGTTAAAGAAATTATTCTAGGTTCCCTATGGAATTGTGCAAGTCTTGAAGGCGTTTTGTTCTTTACATTGAAGTTCAGCTGCTATGGACTAAAGGGTTTTATGATGAGTGTATCTAGATCATCTACCAGAAGTTTTAGAGGTTCGCGTATATATTTGATCATTTTGTAGTCTGATAGTGTTTTTGTGGTCTTTGTCAATGTTTTTGAATGAAGTTTGTGTTATTTTGGAAATTTCAATTGTTGTGGAAGTTTCTCTATTGTTTCTTGGTGTTCTTGGATGTTTCTAGATTGTGCTCTATCTTTGTGGTATGTCCACATTGATCGGTGTACTTGTGGTTGGAAATTTTTCCTGTGTATGTTCATTTTTCTTATTCTTGGCCGACATGATGGTGGTAGTGTGTTGTGGATTGTCAAGGTGAAATTAATTGAAGTCTTTTTGTGTTGGACCTTTAAATTTGGGTCTCCACTATGCTGTGGCCAACTTTGGTGGATTCACATTAAAATTTTATTTGTAAATTTAGGCTGACATTGCAAATATGTTTTATTTTCCTGGCTGACTAAGTTGTGATGAAATCTCATGTAGCGGATATTTAAGAGTGATTGTTTCATTAGGTATTGTGTGTTGGAAATGTGTTGAATGTGCTCTTATGTGTATATGCATGAAGATCATTCGATTACAGAGTAGAGTGTGAAATAGTTTGTGAAGGAGTTTTTTGTGCCTAATTGGAACTGTAATCAGGCTTGTGGAGAAGCTATTCTTTCAGTTCATATCCTCTATATTTTAATCATATTCTATATTGTTGGGAAGTGAGCCCCTTTTGTATTTGAGCAGTGAGCTCTAGGCAATGTGCTTGAATGAATGTGCATTCCCCTTATTATTTCTCATTATACTTTTAACAAGGTATAATCTTGTGGACTAACATCCACCATGGTTTTTCCCCTAATAGGGTTTCCACATAAAAAATTCTCCGTGTTCTTTGTCTCTCTGATGTGTTAATTGCTTATGGTTAATTGATTATTCATTAGATCTGAGATTAATTTAAGTCAAGTTTGAAAATTTTATTATTATGTGACAACTGATTCACCCCCCCCTCAATTGTCTATCCTTATTTTTCCAACAACATCATCCTCTTTGATTAAATAAATCAAATATTTATTTAATTAAATCTAAAATCATTTTCTTCTCATTTTGATGCAAAAATCTAATTAAAAAGTCAAAATAATTTAATCTTCATTTAAATTAATCAAACCATGATTAATCCTAATCCTAATCACTCCAATCCTCTATATTTTGCAACTTGTGCAAATAAATAAATTTAATTGATTTATTAAATCTTCCTTTTTCATTCAAAAAAGGCATCAAGAAGGAATATTCCCCAAATTTGAATTTTCCATACCAAGTGCCTTGTCCTTCCAACATGGCATTAAATCCTCTTACATTGTCTCTTACATGTCCCCCACTTGACATTTAAGACTCTTTCTTCTCCCTCCAACAAGCCCACTTTCAAATTTCAAATTTGAACCTAATAGCATTTATAATGCACAATGACCAAAATGTGCACAACCTTCCTTGATTGACATGTTGAAAAGTGGCATCTTGTCATTGGCTCATGTTTTGTCCCACATCCTCCATGTTTTTCAATCCTCCATCATACTTTCTTATAAATAGAGGCCTCCTCTATTGTATTAATCCTCCACAATCTTAGGAATTTGATCCACAATCTTATGCACAAATTCATCATTGTCATTTGAATCCATAGCATCTTCAAAGAAATTTCATCATTTATCTTATCAAAAGGGGTTGGGAAAAGGCTACTTTCCACATCAAAGTAGCACCAATCCCCCTATGGAATGATGTTTGAGTAGTTTATGGATAGATTTCATGCTTATCTTGCTTATAGTTTCATGTTAGTTTGATAATGTTATTATTTCCTTTACATTTTCTCAACAATTTCATGGGGAGGGATTTTATCTCATTTGGTCAAAATTGATTTATTTAACTCATGTTTTTCAATCTTTTATCAATGTAGATTTTGGTCTTCACATTTTGGCACCCACTATTAAACAGAGTTGTCAACATCAGGATTAGATATATCCCAAATTCAGACTAAGGTCATCATGTATGAGGATATCCAACATTATCCACTCAAGGAAACAAGTTAGAAAGAACAAGGTATTTTGGAGTCAATAGAGCAGTAAGTTGAAATAATGTCATCTGCAGTGGTCATTTATTAGAGAATGGTTACTAAACAAGACATCTCAAAATAGACAGAATCAAAGAACAAAGGTACTACTTCCATAATATTGGGGGCAACTATGTCTCAAGCAAACATCAACATAGGAAGCATGAAGAATCCTTATGGTGAAACCAATGCCCATGCTACAACTAGCCACATCATGAATCGTCATCAACACAGCACCCCATCCATGAATTGGGACTAATATCAAAATAAATACATGAATCAAAGCAAAAGAAGCTGAGAAGCATAATGGACAAATCAAATACACATGGATACCAAAGAATACAAAGAAAGATTATCCTTATCAAACTCCATTAGTCAAAGAAACTATGGGGAAAAATAAAGAAGGGAAAAGTATCCATCAAAGATGTCCCCAAAGGAAAAAATAGGCTTCTCAAGTAACGCACAAAGTGTATCAAGGAGTTGGTCCTAATTCCTTGCACACTTCCATATCCACGCATTATTGTTCATCTTCCCAAGTTTGGAGAGTCAAAGGTTTCAAACTAACAACCAATCCATCTTTTATTTCTAAACACACTCCATCCACGCCTCCACACATGATATCTAATACTAACATTGACCATGTATTTGCAACAACCCTTCATCATAAGGATTCAAAAGGCACTCTATCATGATGTGCACACAAAGACAAAGTTAACTCGGGTATCAACAAAGAAAATCAGGAATCTCAAAAGTTGTTTTGGAGTGCACATATCTTGGCAAACCAAATTATTCAAGCAGGATATCAATGGCACATTATGATAGAAGCATCTACATCGACACCACTAGGTGGTTCAACATGAGCTTAAAATCTTTCAGAAAAATCAAAAAAATGAAAAAAAATGAAAATACAAAAAAATAAAAAAAGGATTGAAAATAGTAAAGAAAAAAGATAGTCCTCTTGTGAAAACCACTATGGTGGTGTTTTGGATAGGTACCATGATGAAAACCTGGAAAATAGGTGTCATGAGTAGAATCAAGCATCTGCATGTGCTAGTTCAGGTGAAAGCATCTCATCCCATCCATCTTATATCCATAATAAATCCATTCATCCATGAACCATTTATCCAATCCATTTTCATCCATCCACATCCATTGTTCGAGTTATCTTGATCTTGGAAAAATTTGGTGCACACTTTACTCTTGCTTATGGTAAACATCTTGACATGAGTCATTTTCATTGATCATATCCTACCCAACATTATGTGAGCCACAGAACATTATCCAATGAAGCATTCCTTCATTCAAACACCTTATCTTATCACAAGATAATCCTTGGCATCCTTTGCATTCTTACCATATCCATAGGTGATCCCACAATAGTGGTTTATAATTTTTGGCCAAACTAGACACTGAAATAATTTTTTTTAACTAAATCTTCACTTGCGGACACCTATAACGGCTAAACCGTGAGGAATTTGAAAATGATGCAAACCTAAAAAGTTTCATTGAAAATTTTGTTTTGTAGATTCATCTATTTTTTTTTTCAATTTTTTGGAATCAGATTGCACTTCTTTTTCCATCTCCCTTGAAAACTAGTTTTTCAAGAAAACAACATTTTTTTAAAAGGAAGTGGCTGACTCACTTAGGTATAGCATAATTTTTTTTCCATGAAGGATAAATTATAATTATTTCTAATTATATTTTTAACTCCGATATCTAGTGCTTCCACACTTGGTTAGACAGTTTTTTGCCTGTTATTTTTTCTTTAATCAAGTTTGAAGTCAAACCAATTACAATTCAAACATAAGCGCGACCATATAACGTGTAATTTTTTTTGTATGTATCAAAATTCAATTTATTTATTTGGTTGGATCAAGGACTTCAATATTTGGTGCACTCATATTTTTCAAAAAAAAATTGATAATCTTTTATTTTTCCACATGTGCAAAATAAAGAGCTTGATTTTCTGTGAAAAACCTACATTCACAAGAAATAAAAAATAAATATAATAACCAAATTAAATTTAATTAAAATTATACTTTTCTGGAAGCTTATAATAAGGACTATATACTTACAAAAAATAATTTTTAAATGAATTCATTTGATCCCCCAAAAGGTAAATCAAAAGTGGTTTTTTATCAGCATTTTGATAGGTGTAAAGGAGACTCTGTTATAGGTATGGTTTAAAACTAGAGGGGTTCTATCCAAGGGGGCTTGGTCTAAGGTGGTTTGATCAAACTCTCTTTAATTGGAATTCTTTAAATGGAACTTTTCAAGGCTTAAATCATTATATTTTCTAAAAATATGTGATTTCAGCAAAAATCAGGATCTTCGAAAAAGTGTAAACCACTATTGTGGTAGCACCCATCCATGGAATTCCATACATTGCTAGACACTAGGGGCATATATTTACATCTTGCTTTGAGAATAAATCTTGACATATATCCTCTAACTTATGTGGTGATCTGAACATTGGAAAATGTGAAATCAAATTATTCAAACCACTTGTGAGCAAGAATCCAAATCACTATCCCATGGAATATTTTGACAGGAATATGTTCCTTATCAAGTTTATCTTTCATTGAACATCAATCCAAACAATCAATATGAGTTGCATCTAACGTGTTCTTCAACATCACATCAAATCATCCAAACAAACTTTTTTTCCAAACCAAGCTTCAACAATCCTGATCAATAAAATCCAATCAATCCATCATCTCGGGATATCCTTCCCAATCCTCATGTTACTTAAACACTATCCTTGCATTGTTGTGCATCCTCAACAATGTTATCATTATCAATCCTAATCGATCAAATACAATCAATCCATCATCATCTCAGGATATCCTTCCCAATCCTTGTGTTGCTTAACACTATCCTTGCATTGTTGTGTAACCTCAACAATGTTGTCATCATCTTGGGATATCCTTCCCAGTCCTCGTGTTGCTTAACATTATCCTTGCATTGTTGTGTATCCTCAACAATGTTATGATCATCAAACCATCAATTGAATCCAATCAATCCCTCATCATCTTGGGATATGCATCCTAATCCTTGTGTTTCTTAACACTATCCTTGCATTGTTGTGTATCCTCAAAAATGTTTTCATCATTAATCCATTGCTCTGACCAATCAACCCTAGCTTGGTTTTCAACAAAATCCCAAAAAAGAGCATTGATATCGTCACACATATCCAAAACTTCAAAATCATGTGGAAAATCCAAAAACATTCAGAAAACCAATAAAATCCAAAAACATCCAAAATCATATCAAAATCCAAAAACATTCATAAAATCAAAAAAT
>VDFB02199125.1:0-12916 GCA_007258455.2 Sequoia sempervirens | reverse complement strand
TAAATTCGCCTCTTCCATCAACTTGGCTAGGCCCTATCCTCTCACTAACTTGGTAATCTAAACCTCAATGTTGAATTCTTGGATCCTGTTGATCCATCTACACCTTCTACCTGTTATCTCCTGCTAAGTAAAAATGTCCTTCATAGCTGCACTTGGTACAAAAGCAATAACTTTAGCCCCATGTAGGTAAGTCATGAAATTCTTTATAGCCTTTATCAAAGCATAGGCTTGTTTCTCAGTAGTGTCATACTTCAATTTTACAGCTTGTAAAGATTTGCTAAAAAATATAATTGGCTGTTCAAAACCTTGCTCATTTTTCTGTAGTAAAACAACAACAATAGTATGAAAAGAAGCAAAAGAGAAAATATGCATTGGTTTAGAGAAGTTAGGAGACTTAAAAACTAGAGCCTCTTTAATAGCTTGTTTTATCTTCTTAAAATATTGACTGGGCTCTTCACTCCAAAGTACCTTTTCACCTTTCTTTAGCATTTTAGAAATAGGTCTTGTAATCTCTACAAAATTTGTCACAAATCTTCTTTAAAAAATTATTTTCCCAAAGAATGACTAGATACCCTTAACATTTCTTAGCTGGGGAATCTTTTCAATATCTGCTACTCTTTCATAATCTATCCTTACCCCTTCCTTGGACACAATATTCCCTAACAACTTTCCCTTGGTGATCCCAAAGGTACATTTCTTTGGATTTAGAGATATTCCATATTCTAGTCACCTGAAAAAAACCTTTTCTAGATGCATGCAATGATCCTCTTCTTTCTTAGAATAAGTGGTCAAGTCATCTTGATACACAACCATAAATATATCAATAAAATTTGAGAAATATATATCCATAGCTCTCTGAAAAGTGGCACCAATGTTTGTTAAGCCAAAGGGAATCCTGACATATACATAGGTACCCCAAGGAGTAGTAAATGCAGTCTTGTATTGCTCAGACTCCTTCAATTTTACTTGATTATACCCTGAGAAACCATCTATGATTGACAATAGCTCACAACCAGTTACCTTTTGTAACATGGCCTCCATGTTCAATAAGGGATAACTGTCCTTTAATGAGGATACATTCAAGTTCCTAAAATTGACACACAGTCTTATGTCACCATTCTTTTTCCTTACCAGTATTAAATTGGATACCCATGAAGAATGTCTAATGGGTTTTATAATATTAGCTTCCCTCAACTTTATCAACTCCTCCGGCATCTTGGGAGCTAATGCAAGATTAATTGGTCTTTGCTTCTTTTTAAAAGTTTTTGCATCCTCTTTCAAAGGAATCTCATACTAAAACAACTACTCCTTGTAAGCTTTCAAGTCATCATAGGACCAAGCAAAGACATGCCTATATTTTCTTAGCAAGGAAATTAGCATTGCCTTCACCTTTGGTTTCATCCTCTTTCCTATATAAACCTTCTTTGGGGCATTTTTAGTTCCCAAGTTCACTTCTTCTAGGTCTTCTAGGTGGGCAGCAATTGTTTTGGCCTTACTAGTTTCTTGATTATCAAAGACCCTTTCAAGAGCTACAAGGCCTTTGGGGATTTTGTTTGTTTTCAATTGGATGACCTCTTTTCCAAACACTATGTCTTGTCCATTAGTATTTTCTACAAATCCATTAAAATCAATCTCCTGACCTTCATATTTATCAACACATCTTAGAAATCTAAGGATATCCTCATCATCATTAAAAATCTACTAGTTGTATACATTGTTAGGGATAGAGGGCCTTCTTTTTATCTCAACCTTTGAAATTCCTATGAAAGTTATATCATCAGGTCTCAATGCAATATTAGCCAGTAGATCAACAACTTTGTTATGTCCTCTCTCCATCCAGTCTATTCCAAAAGCATCAAACTGTTCAATGGAGTCCTAAACAACATTTTGGTATTGCCTCAGTTTGTTATTTTTGCAAGAATACTTAGCTTTCTCTTATGATATTACGAGCTCAGAATCACTGATTACCATTAGTTTTTTGATTGCATGTTTTTTAGCAAGTCTCAATCCCAATAACAAGGCTTCATATTCTGCTACATTATTTGTACAAACAAAAGATAGTGTAAAAGAGAACTTATAAGTACTCCTGGTTCATGATACTAGTAAAATACCTGCACTAGATCCATCTTTAGAGCTTGCACCATCAAAGTACATTTTCCATAGTCCTTCTTTATCAGACATTCTTGAAACTTCATTTTCTATAGGTGCAAGACATCTTTCAATATCTCTTGGTGCTTCTTCTACCTTGAACCCACCAATGTCAGTATCTATGAAAAGAATTGTGTCATCTTTAGGGACATGTTCCAACATATGTGGGACCCTATATTCTCTCATTACTTGGATATTCCTTCCATCGATGGGAAATGTGGCATAAGAAATGTCACATTGCATACTGCCTCCCATAGATGCACTCCATTTGCGTGATAATAACATTCCATAATTAGGTGGGATATCAACTACTACCACACTCATTTTAAACTCCTTATTAGGGAAAGCTGCTAACCTAGATGAAAGCTCATTTATCACACCTACCATAGGGACCTCTCTAGCATCCATAGCATAACACTTACCTTAGGTGCTATCAAATTTTAACTCTAAGGAATCCATGATTTTAACTGGCATGATATTGTTTGATGTGTCAAAGTCAATAATACAATTCTTTATGAAACTCCCCCCAACTATCAAAGTAAGAAAAAATGGATCTATCTTATCCAGACAAGTGTTACATAATTTCCAAAAAAATAATGGGGAATCTCAGTAATTACTCCTTCAACTTCCTTACCTTTTTTATCCTTATCACTTAGTTTTGAATGAGTGGGTTCCACTAAATCATTACTGGTTATAGTAGTGCCGGTGATAAGGGCCACTTCCTTTTGTTTATGTTCCTCTATCCTCATCATTTCTAGAAAAGGTACATACACTTTAACTTGGCTAAGTAACTGAAACATATCAATAGGAGTATACTTGGAAAACTTAGTTGAAGGTGTACCTTGTTCATTGCTATTATCTCTCTGTTGATTTTTGGTTTCTTCAGCCTTGTGTTTAGTATCCTTCCTTATGGCTTCAGGAACTTGCTTCTGTGTCTTTGATTTTTTAGCAAAAAATTTGTGTCTAGCAGTAGCTTTTAACTTTCCTGCTCTCTTGGCCCAAATTTGATCTCCCTTGCCTTCTTTATCTTTGAAAACTTCTATTTTTTTATCAGGTTCATGTTCTTTTCCCTTAGCCTTCTTTTCTTTGATGAATAGATGGGTAGGATTACCTTGTTCACCTCCAATAGTTCTAATCCTCAAATGATAAGAAATTCTAGCTTGAGCAGCTAAGATTGTTGTATACTTTGCAATCTCTTCCACAGAAGGTCTTCTTAATGAGAAACCATCTTCAATCACCTCCAAATTGTAAGCCTCATCATTAACAGTGTCATCCTCATCAGAAAGAACTTGCTGATGACATGCATTAGCAATTTCCCTTTGATTTTCAACATCTACTTCACAAGAATCTTCATCAAAAGAACATTCACTGTAAGCAATATCAGAATCACCCATAATCATAAGTACATCTTCCTCCTCTTGATCTTGTTGATCACACTCCTCAAGTATGTTATCTTCTACTTCCACCATCTATGCTACTGCACACTTCTGCGAGGAATGTGGCATTTGGAAAGTCATACACCAAGGAGTATCTTCAACAAAATTTCCTAAATTCTTTTGCAAAGGGTTTGGAGGAACTTTATTTTGGGTAATTTTCTGATTATTTGAGACAGGCTTCCCATTATACCAATTGGTATTGTAAGGGTGGTCTTGCAATCTAGGGGTCTTTCATTCCTTTGGTAATTTCCTGGTTGGGCCTTCTCTTGCCTTTCAATTTTATCATTGATAGTTTTGATGAAGCTATCAAGATTGTCTTCAATTGTTCCCTCTTTAGTGCCTGAACTCTTTTCTTCCCTTTTTGAAGTTTTGAAAAGTATCGGATCATCTCGTCTGCCAACTTTACCAATTGTTTTGCTAATTTTTTCAATATGTTCTGCTATATTAAAAGCTTCTCTTAAAGATTGAGGACACTTATCTAGCATACGGTAACTCATCTTTGCATCAAAAGCATTGCAGCAATTTACCAAACATACATGATCATTTAAGTGTAGATGAGGAGGAAACCTTTTTCTAGCCTTTTGGAACATTGTGTTAATCTTAGCAATAGATTCATTAAACCCTTTCACGATATTATTGAATTGATTCAAAAAAAAACTTGAATTAGTCTTATCACCATATTGTTCTCTAAAAACCCTTGTGAACTCTTCCCAAGATCCAATGCTCTCAGCAGGTAAACTTCTGTACCACTCTCTTTCATCTTCAACAATAGACTACATGAATAATTTCATCATGACATCTTTTGCTTCTACCTCAAAGTCATCCATAACATTAGCGAATGATTTGAGGTGGTCTTCACCACTTAGAGTATTATTTCCAGAGAATTTGACTAGAGCAAGCCTAAAATATTTAGGAAATGGGTTAGGATAGCCAGGTATTCCAGTGAAACATAACTGCTGGTATCTATCTACTTGGAGTGGCCTCCTAGTATGTCTATCCCTATGATCATCTCTATGTTCATCATCTTTCTTGCTATTCGAGTGGCTACCATCCTTTTCCTTACCACTTTTACCATCAACTCCTTCTTTCTTACCTCCCTCATCATCTTCAAAGTAAGACTTATCATTCTTATTTTCTCCTCCATCACCAACTCCTTGATCTCCACCACCACTTCCCCCAGGGGTATGTCCATCATATTTCATTTTTTGCAACTCACTATCAGTATGTCCAAAACTCGAGGCCTCTGGTATATGAGAGGACATTTGAAGGAATGCAATCTTCCTAGCCATTTTTGCATTGGAAGCTATCATTTTAGCTTTTTTCAAATCTTCTCACTTTTTACTTGGTATGTGTAGGATCAAAGATGGGTCAAAAAGGGCGATATTATGGGTATTTGTAGGGTATGTGGCTAACAAAATTATTTTTACCCAAAATTGACAAATGAAAAGGGTTTTAAAGGAGATTCCCAAATTTCCACTAGTATAAATTATACTTACTTTGAATTTAATAAATTATTATTATTCATTTTCTATTTGAATTACTTACCAAAGTCTCATTGATAGGCTTCATTCAAAACATCTATAGATTTTAATGGTATCACATTTTTTTCAATCTAAAAATATGTGTCACATTCTATGCTTCACATACTATAGGATTAAAAAATAAAAAATTGAATTTCACAGTTTTGAATTCGCTAAGGTGGTCAGACATACAAGTTTCAATATTTTTTAAAAAGTTGTAATTAAAAATTCATAATTAATTATTTACTTGGAAAAAAAATACAAAAAAATATGCATCACATCCTGACATGAGTCCTCTACTTATATCTAAAATCTCATAAAAAATATTATCATTTTATTATGGTTAGGGTGGTCAGACAGACACCTACTTCTTATTTTTTTCCTGAAATTTAAGTAATACTGCATTGAAATTTCAAATTTTCACCAAATAGATTTTAAAAAAGAAAACCCTATTAGTTTAGAACCACATTCAATTTGTTGCATTCTATTCTTACATATTTTGAAATAATATAGATAACTTATTCAAATTTTTAAGTGTCAAGTTACTTAACTCTGATTTTTTCTAAATTTTTGCCACTTAAAGGCCTATATATTTTTCCATGATGATCCTACATACCCACTTTCCAACTGCAACCTTAGTATCTCAGGATTTGGAGGTATGTCAGATGGGCTTGGATCAATTTTGGCTTTATTTGTGGGGATTTCAGTAGATGAAGTATTGGTTTTATCATTGGTTTTGAATGTAGTTTTCTTGGGTGGGTCAACAGGTCTCTTCACATGATCTACAAATGATGTTTTCTTAGTAATAACATGAGGATCTGAGGCTGTAGTGGTTGAGACAGACGTTGTATAAGTATTGATAGCTGAAATTCCCATTGAGGTTGTTGCTCCAGGAATATCATCAGTCATTTTAGAGAGATTTTCCTCAAATGTTCTATGCCTTGTGGCTTCCTCTCTCATTTTCTCCAAATTTCTCCTTCTAGCATCTCTCTCAAGTTGCTTAGCTCTAATCCTATCTTCCTTTTCCTTCAAATATTTCTTCTTTATTCTTGTTCTTGGAATCTTAACTCTTCTTCTTCAATGGATTTCATTTCATTATCTATATCTTCCTCATTTTCTAGAATATCTCCATGTTCACTTGGGGTAGGAGTAAAATAAGGTTGGTTAGTGGGATCTTCCTCAAAAGAAAAGTGGACTGGCTCATCAAGGGATTTACCTCGTGGCTTAAAATTCTTTCCATTGAAAGTGGACCCAATTCTTGGGGTTGAGGACTCAGATAACTTCTTATTCTTTCCCCAAAACTCCCACCTATCCTCCTCTCTTGAGATATTTCTCTCACTATCAAAAACTTATTCTATTGGAAAACTTCCCTGGTCTATATTAGACTCTTGAAAATTATGTCCTTCTTCGGGGACACTAGCACTACTTATATCAACATGAAAAGTAAGAGATATATCAAAATGGGAATCAACATACTTACTTGACTCAGAACATTTCCTAACCCATTCAGGTTGCTTTTCCTTTGTAGGTTCAGATTCTGCCTTCTGCTTGGGATGCTTCTTCGCATAACTACTAACTAGTCTTTCTCATAATGTCAAGTACTACAAAATATTTCTTGTTGTTTTCTTTTTAAGAGCTAATCTTCACATTGGTACTAGATAATTCAAAGTCGCCACCCAAGATACTGGGAAACAAAAAGTGACTGCACTTTGATTTTGTACTTGTTACTCTAGAAAATATTTTAAACATTACCTTGTAGACAATGGCAGAATGAAATAATACTTGACGCATAAGACCTAGTATGATGGAACTAATGCAATAAAATTAAAATTGATTATTCCTTAAGCAGAAAGGAATATTCACAATGAACAACTGACTCTAACTGTACCTAATTTTAACTAAGAAATTTGGACTTAGGTAGTCCCCAACAAAGTTGCCAATTTGTTGGTTATTTTTTAAGAACCAAACTAATCTCTAGAAATACCTATGGATTTTACCATTTCCAATTATTAGTAATACTAAAGGGATTGGCCAACGAATGAATAGAGGCTACTAAACTTCTATTCCTACTCTTTTGGCTTTGTGAAACCCGAGAGGGTGATCCCACAATGTATACCTAAAAACCTTTCACACTTACAATCAAATACATTGTCAATAACAAATATCTCTCATAGCACCACTTAGTAATATACATCAAATAAGTTGGAAACTTATTATGTTATTGTTATATGACATGAATATGAGAGAGCAGACACCGAAAAAAATGAATAACAACAGTGTTCCTCTTGAAATTTTATGGTTAAAAGATTGAGTAGTTAATGAATCAACACTGTAAATGTAGCACTAATATCCTACATGAACCAATGTCTTTATCTTGAGCATGGAGTCGATACCATTTGACATAACTTGATAACAATTCAAATAATAACACATATAATCCCAAGAAATCTTGCATTACAAAATTTCTCTGTAACTTTCAGGATTATCACTTCTTACAAATATCCTAGCACATAGTAATTATAAGTTATCACTCTCATATAAACATTTACATCAATACGTTGAATCGATAGGAAAACATGAAACTAAACATCCATCAGATAATGACAGAGACAAGTGAAAGAAATCCTTGACTACTTTCACTCATAACTCATAACACACATACAAGGAGAGAGAATAACCATGAATTTGATATTAATCTGTATTATAAAATGCTATACCATTATTAGTCTTACATGCATAAGTATGAAATCCAAAATAAACCTAAAACAAAGACTCTAAAACTTGCTTCGTATTTTCTTGATAACACTAACAGTATCAACTCAAAATTTTCTAACTCTCGTGATTTTGGTCCTGAATTCCTTCTTATAGAGAAGAAGGAGAAAAACAAGCCTTAGAACAGATAACACACATGTCATGATCTCATAGGACCGCTTGCAACAATATTCCCTTCCTAGTTATGCTTGAGTCTTTAGGTGAAGCAAAATAAAAATGAGGCAAAATTATGCTCAAATCTTTGTGAAAAATAGGTCCCACATTAAAAGACATCATTAGTTTGTTACAACAATTACAAGATATTCTCCATGTGCTCAAAATGCCAACTGTAAGAAAATCAAAAACAACAAAACTTACAAAGCAAGGAAAAGAAAGTAGAAAAAAAAGTCAAACTATGTTAATCCACATTAGCACCACTTGGTAATCACTTTGAGCATTGAGGGGAGAATAATATTTTACCATGTTATATCAAAAGCCTAATTTTTATTGTATTCAGGCTATGTATTAATCTTCTCCTGTCCATTATTTTCCTTATTCACTCTATATATTTCTCCAACCAAACATTGTATTCCTCCTCAGTGGGCCATTTAACATTCAATAAATCCTGCACCTTAGTAGTATACTGGGAGTACCTTGCATCAATTAAAATACTGGCTTCCTTAACAAATATATCCATTTTTTATTCAATCTCTACCATCATATCAATGTCTGAATTGAGCAAGATGTAATTGGTGATAGAAAAATGCATCATAGCCACTTCAAGCAATCCTCCCAAATCTTCCTTCCAAGTGTCAAAAAAATGCAATTCACCTTTTGAATTCAATATTTGAGGCATGCCATGATCCTCCATTTCCTTGAATATTTTCAACTTACTTTGGAGCTATATTCCCAACTTTCCATTGAAAATAGTTACCTCATTTATTGAGTCAATAGTCTTCAAGATGTCAGGAATATTTGTGGGTACCTCAGGATCCTCCTTTATTTTTGGCATCATTTATTTCAAAGCACTCGCCCTAGCAATCCAATTATTCCACTCATTCCTAAAGGCCTCCTGTACTTGTAGATATTTTGCATTTGCTTCATCAATGTTTTTATAAGTGGCCCATACATCATTAGCCTTGTGGACCAACTTGGTAACCCTATGCTTAAGCACATCTCTAAAAATTTCATTGGCCACCCTAACTGTCTCTAATTTTTCCTGCTTGACATTCTCCTCTTTAGTAGTTAACTTTCCTCTCAAATCATCAATTCTGAAGGCCAAAGTTTCCCTATCTTATGTAGGCATATCAAATGAAGAAGAGGAAGAAGGTTGAGTCACTAACTTTTGGGTAGCTTGAATGGTACCTCTCATTTGACTGAATTCATTCAAATATTTATTATATTCCTTGACCAAAGATTCATATTTCTTCTTAGAAATATGTCTAGTGTCCACACTAAGCATTGCGGCATGTGCAATTAATTCAGCTGCCTGGATTTGAGTTATGTCAGTAGTTCTTTTGACCACTAGTGAACCAATGACTTCTTCAATAGGCCTAGCAACCTCATGTTTGCTAGTATTAGGTTCCATAGACCAAATTTCAAGGGTATGCAACTTTGGACTATACCCGGAACCAAATACTTTATTCTCAAATTGATCTTTAGATATCAAAGCTTGAGGATATCTTCTAATTGCATCATATGCTATGGTAGTTGTGATAGTACATCCTGGTAACAACATGATTTCACTATCTTTAACAATTCTTTGAGCTTCAGTGGGAGTAATAGCTGCAATTTCAGCATTAATCTTCTCTTCCTCTTCCTTTTCAGCTTCCTCCTAATGAGAAGGTTCAACATTGACTCGAGTTGCTTCTGGTCTTTCTTTTATTTCCTTAATCCACTGTTGAATCATAAACTCTTGAAACTCTTTGGTCTACACAAATTTATCATCAACCAAGAACTCATCACACTCCCTAATTCTGGGATCATCATCATTCTCTCTGTCATAATGCCACTGGACAATCCTATTAGGCGGAACATCTAAACTATGAGTCTCTTCAATATGAGGAAGGGAAAATTTCTACTCAATTTCTTCATTTCCAGGCACATGTTCTGCCACTTGTTCCTCCTTGACCTCCTAAACATCTTCAAGCCCTTCTAGGATATCCATAGCCTATTGCTGTCATTGTTGCTCTAAGAGGGCCTGGGCTCTGTCTATAGCCTCCTTTAATTTTACTTTAAATCCACCAGACTGATAGTCCCTTATCATAGTAAAGGCCCTCTCCAAGGGGTTTGCAATTTCATTGTATGGACTGATGTAGAAGGCATTCTTTTTCATAATCTTCTCCTCAAGGTTTGTCATAGTTGTTCATTCCCTTTTCCTAACCATAGCAACCTTATCACTTGTCAGATTCCTTAGTACATCATCTTTATAGGAAAATCCATGATGTATGATTCCTAAGTTCTTTCATCTTCCTTTTCCAACTGCAAATCCTTCTAGATCAAAAGCTCTAACCACATCTATAGGCATTCTAAGATTATTCACTATAATGCCCAATTTCTCATACCCTTGAAGGGCAGTGACCTTAAAATAAGCAAAAGAACATTGGGGATATACCACATACCATTTCTGTCCTTTCTAAACATTTCATAATCTATGGTCTCCATTTTCCACATGAGCTCCATGAAATCCAATCTGTCTAAGACATACAAGGGTAAACAATGGGGTGCCACTTTAGCTCCATAAGCCCTGATCAAAGTATATTCAAAATGTAAAAACCAGTCAGCCCAATTATGTGTTGTTGTAGAGCTTGGTATATCCTTTGGGCGCATGAAATTTTTGATCTCTGGAGAAAGTTTGAATCTAGGTGTCACACCCAATGACTCTAAGATAACATGTCTTACAACATTGGCAAACAAAATGTAGTTGTAATTGGAGAAATTTTGATCCCACATGTATGTCCACATTTGCACAGGGATGGCCTCATTTTCACTGTTCACAATCCTCAAATTCAATTTCCTTTTCCACTCATAATCTCCTTCCCACAAGAGCATGTGCATCAATAAGGAATAATGAGGGAACGATAGAGGGAGCGATTCCATTTTCAAATTGAGAAAATCCTCATGCATTTGTTGGGAAACAAAATTAGCATATTCAAAACCAGTGTTTCAATTATATTCTTGTATATCTACCACCATCACCAACAAATCAGGGGCTATTCTAACCTCAAAATCCCAAGCTAGCACTTGGTTTAGACAATAACAAGTGTTGTTGAAATAATCTTCAAATTCTTCACACTCAAAAGGCTCAGCATCTTGAACAGTGATGTTTTTCCTGTTCCTTCTATGTCGCACAAGTATTGCTTCTCTACATGCAAATTTTCTCCCTTGATATTCATCATACAAGTCAACACACCTGAACTTTGTAGTGTAATTGGGATTCAACCCAAACACATCCACCATTTTATCCTTTGTCACCTCTAGAATTATGTCATCCTTCTCACTCTTGATTTTCCTATCAGTATGGTCATAGTGACTTGCTAGCTCCATTATGAAATGAACTTCCACAAACACATTTGGAACTACTAACTTTCCTAGGTTCAATCCCCACAAATAGTATTTAGGCTTACTAGAATTTCACCTGTTTAAAGTATACCGAAACAATTGCCATCCACTCTAGGGCTGGGGTTTCTCACCAATTTCACCAGCATTATCAATTAAACTAGTGGTAACAACTTGCCTTATGGGCCTTTTACCATTTCGTGACCCTCCCTCTTTGATACCTCGAGAATTTTCTTGCATATATTTTTTGGTTTCCTTTTTTGCACTTCTAGACCTTGTGGAAGCCGTCGGGATACTAGGCAAAGGGTTAGACATAGCTATTGGTTTGGGCTCAACTTCAGCTAAAGCATGTTGATTTTTAGGTCTTTTGACCCTCTTTTGTTTTGGTTTCCTCTCTGGTCTAACACTGGATTCACTAGGCTCTAGGTCACTCATGGTTGTATCGCAAATGGCTTGTATCACAAATGGAAACTAGGGTTTACAATTCCTTACGGCCAAACAAAACCCTTCACAATTATGATAGGATAAAACTATACTATTGAATAGGACACCTTTCTTCAAAATTTAGACAGTTCTTAATTATCAAAATGAAATCACCAGAAAAAGACAAAATTGCATTTTCCATCAGTTTCTCATCATCTTTCATGGGAATTCATCGTACTACCTCAATTAAAAGGAGGTATCAATTTTGCTTACCCAGATGAAAGTAGTGTCACTTTGGTCGCAGGTAATTTCTGGAGCTTTCCTTGCAAATTATTCAGTCTCCAGTATTCTTTCCACCAGCCAGTGAATTAGGATGCATGATAAACTAGATATCTACTTTCTGTTACAGCTGAGAGGGGAGCATGTCACCATTAATATTTGATAGTAAGCTTGTGTGAGTGAACTGACAATTAGCCATTCAATTTTGAACCTTGATCATTGATCCTTCAGCTTTAAAACTATATCAATGGTTGATAATGCACCTCGCTACCTTTCTTTCTGCTTTATATGAAATCCTTAAGATTATGACACGTTGCCTCTTCATGTAGTAGTTGTCTCTAATTGATGATTCAATTCTTTCTCATCTATCTTTATCAGTGATGCAAGTACCTCATGTGACAAAATCTCAGCCCTTGGATCTATGGTCGGTTTCCCGATCATCTTCATCCATCACTCCTCGCTAGTTAAATCTTTGCATCCTGACTCCCATCAATGACAAGAGATGCAAGCACCACATTTTGACATGTACACCTGCATAATGACCAATGACACAAAATACATCGCAAATAGGATGTAGTCAAGTTAGCGAGAGAAAACTCCTCATAAGGGACCATATCGCTCATCGCTAATCATAACTTTAGTGCTAAAAAAAATATGCGAGGTTTGAGACAATTGGGAACTCATCATCTTGCTCATCACTAATTGTAAATAATCTCTTCACAACATATTGGCGATGAGCAATGAGACTATGATCATAAAGTGAGAAGTCGTCGTTTATCGCTATTACAACTTTAAGAACTC
>VDFB02199123.1:0-32772 GCA_007258455.2 Sequoia sempervirens | reverse complement strand
ATGTATATATATATATGTATATATATATGTATATATATATACATATATATATATATATATATATATATATATATAAACACATACATACATACATACATACATACATACATACATACACACATCAATACATACAAACACATGCTTGTTATTTTGTTATTGTTATCATTGAGAGTGGAAATAAATGATAAGTACTTAAGAAAATCATCAAGAAGCTTCTTGAGCTATTAACTCCATCAAGTGGAGTGTATGAGTGGTAGTATTAACATAAAATTCACATTAAGTGAAGTAATGGGAGTCTCCATTACTCCCATAAGTATTGCAGTATGGGGGTTCTTGATTGACATGTAGAGAATGAAGGAGAAATAAGAGTGCTAAGAGAAATAAAGAAAATGAGGAGGAAATAGAAGGGATGTTTTTGGCAAGAAAGAGTGTGCAAGAGGGTAGCTAAAAAGAGATTGATGATAGGTTAAGAGAGGTAAGTGGAAGTATTAAGTATTTTTTATTTTCATGTTTATTTTGATTAAATTGTTAAGTAGGCAGGCTTTTGTTCACTATGTTTTTGTTATGAAAGTAATTTTTTTTTTGTTAAAGATAGGTAGTCTATAATTTTGTAATACATTTAATATTATTGTAATTTAATAATGAATGATTATTTTTATCTCAGTTCTGATGATTATTCTCTTGTTGGTTTACATCGACCACTATAAGGGTCGATATTTATTTTTGTCTTTACAATCATGTGATCAACCCATGCTTATTCCTTTAAAATGTTAGTGTAATGGTTATCACCTTGTTTGGATAATTAGTTAATGCGGTTATGGAAGTTTATACACCAACATTCTATGACAGTTTATAATTCTCTTGTTTGTATCCATTCATACAAAACTATGAATCAATCAAGTACATTTGATCTCACATATGGTATTAGAGTGGGTGAAGCATCTATTGTTGGGCATGAGAATGCATATGAAGAGATTTGGCAGGAGGTGTTGTAAAGTGACAAATTGAAGTAGAGGAGTATGATAGCAATCTGAATATAATTGGTATCTCTTGCATTTGATACCATTCTCTCCCTTTCACACCAAGTTTATTGCATCTCTATGCCCAACCATACTATTACATAACCAATAAATATAATAATTAGAGTTTTCTTTGAATAAATTCGAGAACTATAGGTTTGAGCATGCTCAATATTGTTCCTGTGATTGGAGAACCATGGTTTTGAAGGAGGGATATATGCGTACAATGTAGAGAGAAAGTATCTATGAGTGAGAAAAGCATGAAAAATTTTAGTGATCTTCCCAGCCGTGTAGAGGAAAAGATATAGACAGGTATGCAAAATACACACTGTGATAGAGAGGTTTATTCTGTGATCAAAATGGTGTTGGGACTCATAACTATGAATCCTATGCCACACATGAAGAAGTAGAGATTAACAAGTCTTGATGACAATACAAAACATAACAATACCTTAGATGCCCTTGACATTTATGATTCAATGAGAGACATCAAGGATCTAGAGAATCCTCACTCATTGGAGCAGTTGAGTTTTCTATTTGAAGAATTCATAATAGTTGATAACATTCACACCAACGGTGCGATATTCTAGTATAGCCATAGTTATTTGTTTATTGATGCAAAGTTTTTCACATTACAAGCAAATAGGTGTTTAAGTGTTGTGTGGAAGAGACCACCAGTGCACATATGGCGATTATTGGAGAATCTCTTGATTCATTCCATCCTGCCATTTGAGCTATTGAATTAGAACATGATATGATTTTTTCTATCTCTAAAAGTTTTGTTGTATTGGTATTCTAGTATTCAATGAAGTTCAAATCAAGAATGTAGAAAATCGAGAAAATGATTAGCAATGTTTCCAATATAAAGGATTTGGTGCTCAACATGTTACATTTTCTTGGGAGATGTGGTTTCTATTCACCAATATCTTGGTGTTTGTTGGAATATGAAATTAATTTTATTAGTATGAGCTTGATGCAACCAAAGGCCTACTATTGAACCAAATCTTGAAGTGACGAGGGGTCTTAGGGGGGTTGTCATAGCCCCTTGCATGCTGAACTTGTGTTTTTGACACCACCAGATTTTTTTTTGGGACTCTCTATTTTTGGCCATTTTTTCAAATTGTCAACATGTAGTTGTATGAGTCACACTTTCTATTTTTAGAAAGTTGTGTTCGAAAAAGATCTACAACTTGGATTTCTTATACTCTATTGAAGTCTCATTTTCTATAACTTTTTAAAAGATTGTTGTAATTGTGAATTTCTTGAGAAATAAAATATGAAAGATCTTTTCCCATGGTTTTTTCTTGGTATAATTTTACCAGGTTTTCCATGTAAATACTTTGTTAAAATAGTTCTTATTGTTTTTCTCTATATTTTTCACTATAAATTTTCTTACAATGTTAAGTGTGGTAAGTGCATTCATATTCTTTCCATTGATGATACCATCAAGAGTGTCACTATGAATTTTTTTCATACCTATTTAAAGTTCTATTTGTTGGAAGCTTATTACCCAGTGAGAAAAGGGGATTCTTCCTTTGTAAGAAGTGAAATGTATAGGATGGAGTTCAAGGTCATCTATCTTCTTACTATTGGTGTTTGATAGAGTAAATTTATGATGAGATTTAAACTAGGTTTGGAGAAGTCAATTCCAAAGAGGGGATTTCTCTTTAGCTATATCAAAATTTGTTACATTAAAAATAAGCCCATTCAAATTATCATTCAAATTATAATAATTGGGGCTATCTTTGCTGTTGGAAACTTGCAGCCATTTAAAGACAATTTCTACATAATCCAAAAGAGAAATCTATGCATCTAAGTATTTAGAATCTGCATGCAAGAGAATAGACAACATACCCATGAAAATATGACATAAGATATACCTTGGGAAAACCCTCAAGAGGGAAGAAACCCAACCTCCAAAAGAATCCATCTCTCATGTATTATTCAGTAATAAATATTACAATACATCTTCTGAGTCTCCATGAACACCATTGAATCAACAAGCCCTCTCCAAGCAATCCATGTGAACAATCATAGAACCACACATCTTGTGAAAGCATGCAAAACCCTCCAAACCCCTTATTTAATATTGGGCACTTTATTTATTTATTTTCCCCAATATTAAATAATTTCATTTTAGCAACTTAACTTATGTCCCAATGTTACATGAAACATAAAGTGGCCCCAAGAATAATTGCATTAAATACATTTTGCAAGGTTTACAACACACCTTTTCCTAACATTCTCCCACTTGTTGTATATATTGCATAAGGGGAACAAGTAATCTCAAAACATGAATCAAATAAACAATCCATATAGCCACATATACCATCATGGAATCAAAGTGCTCCATGTGCTCCATCAAGATACCTGCAACAAGAATCAAAGTGACCACCATCCTAGGCATGAATGATTGCATCCTCCATCATTCCAATGCACAAAGATAAGAATCCATCCAATAGAGAAGCCACACAATCTGTCACAATGAAGCATCAGTCCTGCTCAACTAATATCCCAAACACAAACACTCAATCCAAAGGTATAAATATGCACTAGTAGTTGTCAAGATACACAAACCCATAGCTGAAATAACACCCACAAAAAGTGACAATACATCCAACTGTCCATACCTCCAAGGTATACAAAACATAGTAAACTCATGCCATAAACATATACACCCATAAACTACAATCATAAAATCCATGTGCAAAACCTGTCAAAAAATGACATACACATCCAAGAGCTCCCACTGCATGGGTAATGCAAATCTTAAAAAGATCAAGGCATACAAAGTCTACCAATAGCATCATAAAGAAAGTGTAAACTACATCATGTAGAACCAAGGAATCATTCACAATGATATGAAAACTTGTATATCAATAACTTGTAAGAAAAATCTCTTACATACACCTCTAACTTCCAACTGTTTCAAGTATGAACTCCTCCACAACAATCCAAAAGAAAATATGTAACAACACCCAACCGTTCAATCACCAAGATCAAACATAACATATGTATCATGTAATCAACATGGATGTAAGCCTCTCATAATCAAAGAAGATCAAACTAAATCCATTCCCAATGAATGAAATAAGCCCAATACATCTCCTAACTCAACATCAATGAGTGTAATCACAATGCATAAGGAGATAAACATGCCAACACTCCTCAAATGAACCCTCCAAAACCATATATCTATAGCTCAAGATCCATATAAATGAGAAGATAAAGCATAAACACAAAGCACTTGAAAGAAACAATGGGCAATACCTCTCAAGTAAAACTGTCAAGTAGACCAAGAGTGAGGAATGATAATGCTCCTCCAAGACATCTAAGTTATCACGACTCATCTAAGAACACTCTCCTCATAGGTCCATGTTAAACTCACGTCCAACTAAGGTGTAGGCTCCTCAGACTTCCTGCTGAAATCTCATCAAGAGTAACCATCTCAACACATGTCTCTAACCATAAGAGAACTCAAACCTCACCTATGTCTCCAAGTATCCATGAGTACCTATAACTAACCAATCCATGCAAAACTCCAAATGCAACATAGCACCATCATGAAGTAATCAAGAAAATGATCAATGTACCCAATACAAAGATAACCACAAAAGATCAATGCCAAATCTCTAATACTAAATCAGGAACATAAACATGACAACATGATCTAACCATCTCCTAGGAGATCACATATAGCATAACATATATACATCCTAGTCTCAAGAGAACAAGTACCATGCCAAAATCTAAATGAATATCAAGAGTAAACCATGACATAATATAATAACACCCTAAACCAAGAATCAACATATGTAATCAATATGAATAAAACCATCCCCTATCAATGAAACCTAAGATGCCAATGAACCATCACTGCATAAAAGTAGAAACCAAGAGTCCATCCATGACACCAAAAATCACTGTAAAAGACCATCCACCATCAAATGGTGAATCCTCATCACTGGCAACAACTCCCACTGAACTATGAGTGATAACCATCCTCTCCATGAAGATCATCCAGGTCTACACACACAACTAAAATGTCAGTAACATAACAAATAGAACCAAAATATCCAATCCAAGAAGATACCTACAACCACCAAACCATCATAAACATATCCATCACCGCCAATCCATCACTATCAAAAGCTCCCATTGAAAAGTGTAATCAAGCTATTCATGACATCATGATAAACCACATGCTACAAGTCCCAAAAACAACTATCCAGGTACTATAAGAAACATGCATCCTCTCATCTCTAAGCACACATACCAATGTACAAATGACCAAGAACAAGGCCAACTGTCAAATTTTGTAACAACAAGGAATCAAACTTGGTGAATAAAGATAATCCACAACCAATTAATCCCACTGCAAGTAAATGGGTAGCTAATCCACAACCTGCATGACTTGTAGATCCAATCACTGAAACATGTGAACTCATCATCACATCAGTAAACTGCAAACTGTGATATTTAAGAGAATAACCATATACCAAAAGACTCAAACACCAAATCAACCTCTAATTTGATTTGCCAAACATGTCACCATTATGACATGCCAAAATATCTAATGTACGAGAAACATCCATGACACCATGATCACCACCAAATGTACCAACAACTCAACCCAACCGTGTCCACATATCTGCATAATCATAGCCAACTGCATAGATCTCATATCATGACTGTACCTGGTAATACCATCTCACCTCCTCAACATGGCAACAAAACTAGAAAACCAAGTGACTAGATGAAGCCACCAAAAATGAACATGCATCAACATTGAAATGTCAATAGGAAAAGACAACCCATGTCCAAGTCATAAAAGCAATATGTAAGTAAAGTCCACCTACAACATTGCACAACTTGTAGATACAACAATGCAACATACAAATCCAACCATATACTGATAACCATGTGAAATGAGAGAATAATCTGAGATGTACAACTGAGCATACAATGAATCCAACATCAAATCTCCAAGATCCGATCATCCATAAACTCATAATATCACCATATTCAAAGAAATCTTTAAAAAAATTAGATAAAGTAAACAATAAATAGAGCATGCCAAAATATCTCCAAACCTAAACCACTATGTAGTGCTCTAAACAAGCTTTGCGTTGACTATTTGAAGTCTAAAATCCGACTCCATATGCACCCGATATCACCTCTCGAAGCTCAAATAGAACACCTGACTTTGACCAATAAAAACACTATCAAAACTATAGAATCTAGAAAAATATTTGTCACCACAGCGTAGAGCTCTGAGTTAGTTTTTTAATGATTCCAAGAAGTTGAAAAAAAAACAATCTAGGCGAAAGTTATGCCCCTCCGAAGTAAAACGATAGTTTACACCTGAGGCAAAAAAATTTAGCCACCCTTGGTGGCTGAGCGGTGGCCCCACCTGGGCGGTGTTGCTCCTTGGGTGGTGGACCTGAAAGAATAATTAAATCCACTTAAATTTTGAACTGTGAAAATTTCATTGGCCTCATTAGAAAAATTTCATGGGAAGAAAAATTTAATATATATATATTTTTGTTTAAATCCCCACGAAGGGGAGCTGACAGTATGCTGGGCCAACTTGGTAGGTGTAGAGACCCATCGGTCAGCCGAAGCCGCCAGCCGGCCAGCATCAGTTTGTGGACCGGCTGCCCCAGACGGCGGTCGAATCAGTGGGAGGGGGTCCTCTGGCCGGGAATATATATATATATATATATATATATATATATATATATATATATATATATATATATATATATAGCATATTTCAAAAAAAAAAAAGTTTTCTATGTAAACCTTTCGCCTCTTTGTTTTGTTTGTTTTGTTTTTTTAATTTTTTTGCAACAATAAATTTAATTGACAAGGAAAAAATATATATTTTTTAATTTTGGATTTTTATCCATACAACTGCAAAAATAGGGATTTTACAAAAAAAAATTACATTTTTTTTTAGTAACCAAAATAGGGAAAATTATATATCAAAATTCATCTCTCGACCAACTTGGATCCAACTATGAGGTCTATTTTGAGCCAAGAGATCATCTATAAATTTTCCCCCACAAACCCCCACTTGAATGCAAAACCAAGAAACCCATTTCACCCAAAATTTCTCACACCCCAAATCTGCAGACAACCAATCAAAATAGAAAACCCAAAACCCTCAAATCTACAATAAACAACCAGCAAATATCTCATATCTTGCCATGTCTTTGATTCTCACATGCAATGCAAAGATTTAAATTTAAACAAGATTTTTTTCAACCAAGGGTTATACAACCACAACCAAAGCCCTAATACGACTTTTTGGAAACTTGCAGCCATTTAAAGACAATTTCCACATAACTTAAAAGAGAAATCTATGCATCTAAGTATTCAGAATCCACATGCAAGAGAATAAACAACATACCCATGAAAATATGACACAAGATATACTCTGAGAAAACCCTCAAGAGGGAAAAAACCCAACCTCCAAAAGAATCCATCTCTCATGTATTATTCAACAATAAATATTACAATACATCTTCTAAGTCTCCATGAACACCATTGAAGTAGCTATCCCTCTCCAAGCAATCCATGTGAACAAGCATGTGACCACACATCCTGTGCCATGCAAAAAACCCTCACAAATGCTAACCAAAGCTAACATGCAAAATTGCATCCATAATAACTACCTTTGTGGTTGCTTTTATCGAAGCAAGCTCCCACAAAACCACTAAATGGTATTACACAAAACCATGTGACTAAAACCATGTCCCTTTATTTAATATTGGGTAATTTATTTATTTATTTTCCCCAATATTAAATAATTAAATTTTAGCAACTTAACTTATGTCCCAATGTTACATGCAACATAAAGTGGCTCCAAGAATAATTACATTAAATACATTTGGAAGGTGTAAAACACACCTTTTCCTAACATTTGCTACATATGATGAGGTCTCCAAAGACTCATCAAATGGATAAATTGTAATGGGGTGACATTGGAGGTTGGTGGCATCAGAGGATAGATGAATTTCTATCATCTCAAGTCAACTTCTCAATTTGAGATGTTGATAGATTTCAAGAATACATATATTGTGAAGTTTGATTTTTGTCTAGAGAGGTAAGGGATTTGGTTTTTCTCGAACTCAATATGTATTATTATCCAATGAGTTAATGATATTGTGATCATGAATTATACTCTTATGAGGGTCATTAGACAACTTGATGGATCCCTATGTTTGTAGAGATCAATATGGATTGTTGTTGAATAATTCAGGAATCAGTGATTCAGAAGTTTAGGAAAATGGCAGTCCAAGAACTCAAAAATTCATATCAAAGATACACCCTTTTGAGAGTCATGAGGTAGCTTGATGGAGTTCCATTTAATTTAGGATTTTTTTCTTCAAAGGAATACTTTTGAAGAATGTATATCTATTTTGTAATCAACAAGTTTTTTTTATGTAAGCATTAAGGGAGGTCCCTTGGCAAAATGGATTCTATGTTTTTAGGGATACATTTATAGGAAAAATGTAATAAGGGGGGAATGTTAGCGTAATGGTTATCAAATTATTTGGTTAATCAGTTAATGTGGTTATGATAGTTTATACACCCACATTCTATGACAATTTGTGTAGTATAGTAGAAAAAATTAACCCTTTTTCACACTTAATTTGGGAATAAGTGATATTGAGTTAACCTAATTATGCATTGATTTAATGTTGTAATGTGTTGTACACATTCAAATTGAATCTAGGGTCCTTTTAATAAAATTTACTTAAATTTTACCTTATTTAAGGTGTTGTAAAGTGTTGTAGTACTCTTTCACACTTATCTAGGGTTTCATTAATTAATTGTGGTTAATTGAGCTTAATTAGCCCTTTTAATTCAAATTTAAGCCTTATTAATGACACTTTCGAAAGGATCTATCCTGACACCCAATAATGATATTGCATGAAATTTAATTTAACAAATTTAAGGTCCTGGAAAATGGTGTTAGGACCCATTCACCTTTACCGACGAATGGGTCCTCTCCACATAGGACACCCCTTTCTTGGCATTTCTGAAATGGGATTTTAATGTTATATCACCCCCTCGAAGCATGGTCCTAGAAAATTGTGCTAGAACCTATTTTCCTTTAGTGGTGAATGGGTCCTCCTAAATGTGTGTTTGCAGATTTATAGATTGAAGATGAAGTGGAGAACAAGATTGGAGAAAAATTGTCAAAGTTGTCACCTACATTGCAAAAACACAGAAAGAAAGCTACAAAACTTGTTACAAGTTTTTAGGAGTTGGTAAACCAGGATCTGAGAGTGTAGACATCAAGGAGTAGAACATAGATCTTAGTTTCAAAAACACTAATAGGGACCCATTCGCCACTAAAGGAGAATGAGTCCTTTGTGCCCTAAAAATAGGCTTCTTGCAATAAGGTACACACCATTCTAGCCTCTAAAAAATTCCCTTTTTATTGCTATAATAGTTAGGATTAGTTTTTAATTGTTATTTGCATCATATCTTGCACATAATTGCATGTTTTATAGTGGGAAGGTAGTGGTTCATCATTTTGATCAATTCATTTTGATGCAAACCCTACCTTTTTCCCATTAAACATTTTGGTGAACCCAACCTATTGAATATTGTAATTTTATGATCTTGGAGTCTTTCTTCTCATCCAAGTTTAGACCTTACATTCATTTGCATTGAATTAGATCTCATTTAGGGTTTCTTACTTTGCATTCAAACTTACATCTCATTTAGGGTGAATTGCATTGTTTTACATTTCTTAAATCTGAAAACTACAAAAACAAATTAGTCATTTTGCATACCATTTAGGTCTCATACATTTTAATTTAAAAATTAAAACATTGCATTTGAAATTAGGTCTTTGCATTCATCATGTTGTTGCATTTTCACATTGCATTTCTAGAAAATATGAAATTGAAAGTTATTGTCTTAGACCTAGAATTGAAAGACATTGCAAAAAACTTAAAAATCATTCAAAAACAGTTAAAAAACCCTAATCACAGACCCATTGGCCTTTACTGCGAATGAGTCCCTGATCAATAATGACCTAAACTTTTTGGCATTTGAAAACCATTGAAAAATACTTAGAAATAAAAAAAAACATTTAATTTTTTTTTCTCTAGGACCCATTTGCCCTTACTAGCTAATGAGTCCCTGATAGATCCTGATCTGCATTTTTTGGAAATTGAAATCTCTATTTTAAGCTTTTTTTATTGTTGTTACTTTCCTGTTTCAGTTATCTGATTTGTTGTTCATCAATTTCATTGCATATAATTTAGTTGGCTTCATTTATTGCATTGTCAAAATTCAAACTTGCATTTACAACATTTCATTTTCAATTTATTGCATTGTGTAATCAGCAAGTTACTTTTTTTAAATCTAAAAATTTGCAAATGGACAAGTGTTTTAGCAATGTGTGGAAGTCCTTTTTCTCTTTGGTTGATGTTTCAAATTGTGTTTTTGAAAATGACCCTAATGAAATTGAACTCACTCATGCTCACACAACTCCTAATGGATGTCCTCCTCATGATGTTGACATCATTAGAGAAGATGATGACAACATGAAGAACTTCATAAATGATTTCCTTAACAACCTTGAGAATAATGCATCCTTTTATTCTTCCATGAAACAACCAACACCTCTTGGGATGTTTGGTCTTTTACATCCTGAAATTAAGACAAAAGCCGAGCCTAAGTTCCCTACAATAGGTGAACCTAGTTCCTCTAGTCAAGTAAACATTCAACCCTTATATGCTAATAAAGTAACGAATACTCCTATTAATCTAGAAGAGATATATGGAAAAGGATTCACGATCTTAAGCAAACAAGGATGTGATACGACAAGTGAACATGAAATTCATCAACTCCTAGAGTAAATACCAACTGAAGATACTAAAGGATTAGGATATCAAGATCCTCCTCCTGAAATAAGTATCCTCCTTCCTAAAGAACAACCAATGCCTCATAACAATGATCAAGAAGACAAGGTCATTTCGGGTCCTCCTGCTCTATATCCACCTAGGGAAGTTGGTGAATCTAGCAAACAACGAAGGCCTTACAAAATAAAGAAACTAAAATTCCCTTGTCCTGCATCTGCCACTGAAAGAAATTTACAAATACTTCTAAACCAAGGACTTATTACATTATCACCCATGAGAAAAAATCCAAAACTATATCCTAAAGATGCAAATGTTCCACATTGTTGATACCATAGAATTCTTGAACATAGTACTAATGACTATTGTGATTTTAAACATATATTTAAAAAGTTTGATATCATAGAAATAGCCACTTAAAGCATGCATTTATCTCCTTGCCATGTAATAGTTCCAGGGTCTTAAACATTCTCACTATTACATGTTATACATTTATGGAAAATCATTTTCTTTGATGCAACGAGCTCATTCTCATCACCTATCTCGGCTCATCCTTGTCCTCCACTTAGTGGGGGCATGGGTTACTTAGTCTTGTCCTAGTTTTGGTACATTTCATTGTCTCTTTGACTAGTTGTCTACCTTCCATTTATACAGACCGAGATTGGGATGCAGACGACCTGCTCTAGGTTGACTTGCATGTGCCTTACTAGTCTTTTTCCTTTTTCATGTTCCTTTATGTGATTGCATGTGCGTAATGTGATCCCTTGTGTTGTTTCATTTGATGCATATCTCTCTTTTTTTGCATTCCTCTATATGTACCTACTTTCTTCTCTATGTCGTAAGTATTTTTCATTTGTCTTATGTTTTCCTTTTAGGGATGATACAAGGCATTGAGACATTTAGGTCTCTTCCATGTTGACCCAAAATATTTCCTTTATATTTTTCATTTTTCTTGTGTTTTCCTTTTGGGGATGACGCAAGGCATCGAGGCATTTAGGTCTCTTCCATGTTAACCTGAAAGGATTTTTCTTTGTTTTCACTCTCTTTGTGTCATTCTTCTAGTTCTATGAGTATTTGAGGAATGATGATAGTTCCAAGCTCTTAAAAAATAATGTAGAAAAGACATACTAACCCTGAATCCATAGACCACTTATGTATTTTTGGGGGAAACCCCTCCCTCCTTGTTCATGATGCAACTTTATTTCGAAAACATATGACTTGGCATAGGGTTTTCCAAGGAAAGCTCTCATGTCTTAGGACAAAACATTGGATACTTTAAAGCAATTTCTCATAGTAATGGTGTTAGCAACCTCTTTAAAGTGGGGGCATACATTGATAACATCTTGTAATGACGGAAAAAGTACTCCCTAACATGACCTCTATTTAATGTTTTAATATGTCTAACATATTCATATTAGGTCTTGGGCCCTTGTGAACTAAATGACCTTAATGGTGCCTTATTTGGAGTGTTGTAAAGTTTTGTGACACACTTTCACACTTTTCTAGGATTTTATTAAATAATTGGGCTTCTTTATTCTTTAATTGGCCTTATTTTGTATCCACAAGCCTCATTTATGCATCTTTTCAAGGATGATCCTGACATAAATCAACATCCAATCATAATTTAGGTGATTTTAGGTTGTGTGGCCCAGATTTGATGGTCTGGGGCTCATATGCCACCATAGGCATATGGGTCCCACCTGGGGTTTTGGGCCTCGATCCTTCTTTCAAACCTTTCTAAGTATTTTTGAAATTGGTCCTATAAATTATGTCTAATGGGACCCATACACCACCTTGGGCATATGAGTCTAATGTGGCCCAAAATTAAAATTAATTCAAATTATTGGCAAGATTTTATCCTCCTAGATCTGATGTTGGCTTGTAGTGTTGTAATTTCAAGAATTTTTCTATAATTAAGTACAAATACAAGTTTCTTTCACTCATTTTCACCCCAAGCATTCAAGTATTCAAGCATACAAAAAAGTTGAGTTCACAAGAGCATTCAAGTGTTCATAAGGGAATTCAAAGGTAGATTATCAAGTGTTTAGAGCATTATTCAAGCATCAAGCATCATGTCAAAGTCTTCATGCATCATGTTTGTTTTGGAGCTAACAATTGTGAAGTAGGGTTTCATGATTCAAGCTATCATTTTATCCAAGATCTATCCTATTCAAGGTGTAAGGAAAGCTAAGGTGCGGAAGCAACTTTCCTAACGTAAAAACCTTAGGGAAGAATGCATAGATACTTTTAAATTTTACAATTACAGTCCAATTAAGATGCACTTGAAAGAGATAACAGAAACAAAGGATTAAACATACACACATGAACACCAGATTTACGTGGGAAAACCCTTACGAGAAAAAAACTCACCACACCAAGAGAAGTCACTTTGTATTACAGTAATGGAGATTACATATAGATATTAGAATTATCTTTCTAATGTTAGTTTACAATAGCATTCATAATGATCAACCTTGTACAAAGAACATTCAAGTTACAATCTTCTCAGAATAGAATTCACACTGATACACTTCGAACAATTCATCTATAGTTCATTCAACCACCGATCGAACATCCATCGAACCAAACAACATTTGCAATCACAACATATATTCATGTCGTTCCTGTCTGTCGAACTTCCTCACAGAACTACCACAACAGACTACCTTCCAATGGTTCCCATTCGGCTTCTCTGATTGGTCGAACACAGGCCACGTAGGATAGTCTTCACTTGGTCAAAGGCATTCACAATGTGTTGGAATGTTGGTGAGACACTAACCATGTCTCCCCGATGCCACAAAGCATACAATCGATATTGCCAAGAGTTCATCACTATCGGCAAGACATTATACCGAGTCCAGAAAGCTATTGCTAAGACTTCTCCTTGTCACCAAGACCTCATACTGATATTCATCACATGTATCGCTATCGCTAAGACTTATCGCTATTCGATGAGACATCATACGATGTTTAAAAGGTCACGTAGACATTAGCATTTCCATCGGTGAGACTATCGCTCTTTCGCCAAGAGATCATACCAAGGTTTCACAAGTTACATAGACGTGAGTATTCCATTGGCAAGAGTTTCCATCTTTCACCAAGAGATTATACCAAGGTTCAAAAGTTACTCTGAAGTGTTCATCAGTTGGAAAGACTTTACCTCTATCACCAAGAGGTTACACCGAAGACTCCATGTGTATACTGTCAGTGAGACATACCAACTGTCACTAGGAGTTCATAGCGAGGCCTTAGTGTTACCCCGAAGACTCCAAGTGAAACACTTATCAGTGAGACTTTCCTTTTCGGTATGAGACATACTGAAAGTCCATGAGTCTCCCTGATATCTGATAAGAATGGCCCGTCGGCCAAATATCTCCACTCGGCAGAAGGTTACAATGAACACCACAAGTCACAGCGACAACACCAGTCGGAAAGACAAAAGCAAGGTCACAGCGACCAAAACATTTCAACAAGGTTTCAACTGCTAGTCGGCCAGACAATAAAGATGTCACATTGACATGGCTCTTTAAGAGGTTTCAGCCTGTGACATTGAGGCACATATTTCCAACAATCTCCCACTTGACGAAGATCACATAGGCACCTCCAGAGCACAACAAAACTACTAAAAATTATGGGCGCTAAGGCCCATTGAATTGGCACACCACCTGAAGTTGTCTGTGCTCACTGGATTCTTTGCCAGAAAAATTGCACTCTGACTGTCACAGTATATTGTTATTTTCCCTGCATCAAAACCAATGTTAGAACACAAACGTTTTAACCAAACTGCTTCTTTACAAGCATGCGTAGCTTCCATGTATTCAGTTGTTGTAGTGGAAAAAGTGACTACAGCCTACCGCTTACTCATCCAACTCACTGTACCACCATTCATCATGAAAATGTATCCACTGGTGGACCTCCTACTATCAATGTCCCCTACCCAATCAAAATCACATAGCCAAGAATGTTGAGAGTTCTCTGTGATTCAACCAAGTTCCCATGGTAACACAAAACATATTCTAAAGTTCCCTTCAAATATTTAAATACTCTTTTCATAGCATCCCAATGTGTTCTTTTAGGATTAGCCATAAACTGACTAAGTACTCCCACTGCTTGGGAAATGTATGGCCTTGTATAGACCATTGCATACATAAGATTTCCAACCGCACTAGCGTAAGGAACACTGGTCATGTCCTCCATCTTAGTAGGAGATTTTGGAAAGTCTTCAACAGATAGTTTCATTCCCTGCAAAACTAGAACAACTAGTTGCTTGCAATCATTCATGCAAAATATCTCGTTAATTTGATATACTTACTACATTGGACCAAAGTTTCTACTAGTCCTGTCCTAGTTATTGTTCATCCCCCAAAATATACCTTGCTGCAGATCTTTCGGCAAACAGCGGACAATTTAGACTTGGAATCGAAATCATCGACACTATTGCCTATGAACCCAATAGATCAGCATGTTGACTTAGAGAGCAATAATAAGAACTCGATCACTTTCAGCTTTATAATACACACAATGATCAAATTTTGATCTTACAAATCCCAAAGACAATACAAAGTATCAAACTTTTGGTACCACATTCTAGGAGACTGTTTTAACCCATATAGATATTTATTTAACTTGAAAACCAGTCTTTCTTTACCTTTCTCCACAAAGTGCTCCAGCTGGGACATATAAATTTCTTCTTCAAGATCACCTTGAAGAAATGTTGTCTTCACATCCATCTGTTCGATCTCTAAGTCATATGCTGCTGCAAGTGACAAAAAAAAGATGATAGATGTCAGCTTAGCTACAGGATAAAAGATTTCCCCATAATCAATTCCCTCTGCCGGAATAACCCTTTTACAACCAACCTCGCCTTGTACTTTTCCACACTGCCATTCAAACCTATTTTCTTTTTAAATACCCATTTGCAGCCAACAGCTTTTCTACCTTCAGAAAAGGGCACCAAACTCCAAGTATCATTCTTTCTAATGATGCCATTTCTTCATTCATGGCTTCCAACCAAGGTTGAATCGGGACATTTTAAATGCCTCTTTTACAGGTCCTAGGCTCGCCAGTTATAGAAATTAAAGCATAGGCTGAAGTAGGAATCTATCAAAAGAACCCATACCTATTAGGTTTGCTTTCTTTCAGGTTAGCTCACTTACTTGCATTTGAGGGTTCTTCTTCTTCTTCAAAAATTTCCTTACTACTTGAGCTCTCCTCAGTTTTAGGTCCATTTTGAATTTTCAATTCTTCTTTCTTTGGTGTTGGAGGAATTTCAACTACATTTTTTTTTTTGATTTTCTCTCTGACTGAAGATCCAAGGAAGAAGGCTACAACTCACAAAGGATAACACTTCTACTATATAGAACCTTCTTCGTATCAGGATTCCAAAACTTGTATCCTTTTATGCCAGCCAGTATAGCCAATAAAAATACATTGACCTCATGTTCTCCAACTTGGTCTTTCTCCTCGACACATGTGCACTGCCTCACAACTAAAAAGCAGATGTGTCTCAAAAGAGGGCTTCTTACTTGGACCATGCTTCAAGGTGTTTTCTCAACAAGAAGCGGAATTTGGAGGCTGGTTATCAAGTAACATGCAGTAGCAACAACCTCAGCTCAAAACTTCTCCTCCAAGCCAACACTACTCAACATACTTCATGCTCTCTCCATCACTGTCCTATTGAACCTTTATGCAACTCCATTTTATTGTGGAGTATAGGGTGTAGTCTTATGCCTTTTAATCTATGATCTTTCGGTACCTCTTAGATTCATCGAGAGAAAAAATTCACTACCATTACTCGGTCCTTAAACATTTTGTTTCTTCGATCGATTTTTCTACAAGTTCTTAATTCCTTAAAGCCCGACTAAACACTTGATTTATTTTTCAAAAGTATACAAATGGTATTCTCGAATAATCATCAATGAGCGATACATAGTACCTTGAATTGAGCGGAGAAAGGAACATTCACTAGACCAAATACATCGGAATGAATATAATCTAGCAAACGGAAGATTTATGAGGACTGGAATAAAAGAGCATGATATTGTTTTCATATACAACTACGAATTCAATTGAGTTACAATCTTTCGACCAGGTTTTTTATTCTTTAGTTTTTTTATTCCCTTCTCACCAATGTGGCCTAGCCTATGATGCCCATTTGTTTTCTCTTGAAGTTTAACTACCATAGAGTTTACACAATTAGGAACATTTCCTTCCTCCATGAGTAGCTTTACGTGACTTCTGGAATACTTTGTTACATTGAACAAATGTATAAAGCATGCAAAGGTACCAATGCGAGCACCCTTGCTAGCACCATTGAGCCTCTGGTCATCTTGCAGCCATTTCCAGAGAACTTGACTTGCACTCCAATATCATTCAGCTTACTAACCGATAGTAGATTTCTAGCCAGACCTGGTATATGCATAACATCCTTGATTCCCTTCACTACATATCTTCGAATTTGGATTCGACTCTTCATGACCAACTATTTCCCAAAGTTGAATCCCTTGCCAAATACACCTTTTACCATAAATACTTCATACTTGTGGGCAGTCCTCATGAGATGTCGTAGCGGAAGATGCTCTAGAATCAATCATCAGACATCCATCGATGCATCGTAAGGCTGCAATAGAAACATCTGTATCCTTTGGAAGAATCATTATCGGAAGGTACTTCTTATTCTTTTCCTCCTCTTTTACAATCCTTTCAGACATGACCAGGTTGCCCACAATTCCAACACTTCACCTTGCACTTCTTGCCAAGAGACTTTGATCTCCCTTCTGATTTAGATTTAGATTTCTTGTCCTTCTTCTTTCCTTTCTCTTTCGACCTGCCTCTAATAGCAAGAGCCTCCTTCGCCATCTTAGAAGATTTCCTTCTCATCTCTACGATACATAAAGAAGCAAAAACATCTTCCATCTTGAGGTGGATGTTGTGGTCAATAGCCATCACAGGTGATTCCAAAGGTCAGCAAAGAACACAATAAAACTGTGATCCTCTTCATTGGTTTTCACACAAAAGATGTTAAGCATGCAATCAACATGTTGAATGTGTTCCAGTAATCAGCCTCTGAGGATCCTCCTTCTCTTGCATTCTCCAAAGTGTAGGTTTCTTCCTCGAGGAGCAGTTTATTCACCCAAGATTTCCCTGATAAATGAACGCAGTCTCTTCACAAGGAAGATGCAGTCTTCTCTTCATGCACATTCGAAGAATGAAGTCTACCAAATAGAGCCTTATGTTTATAGACTTTCTATACATGAGTCCCAATCTTCTTGCTTCCATTTTATAGTTTTAGTTCCGGTTCTTTATGAAGCCAAATCATGATCCACTAATGGATCTTCCATTTGAGTATCACAACTCAGTGCTGCCGATAAATTTCTCTATAATCTTTCGACGTGCTAGACATCTCAATCATAATTCAAATTTCTACAAGACTCCCTCAATAAATTGACTCAAAACTGATATGCCCACAAAGGATAACACAACTAGCAGGGCTCGTGCCACTTGTAATGGCTAAGGTTGGAAGCCTTACAACTTTCCTAACGTCAAAAGCCTGAGGGAAGAATGCAGAGATACTTTTAAATTTTATAATTACAGTCCAATTAAGATGCACTTGAAAGAGATAATAAAAACAGAGGATTAAACATACACACATGAACACCAGATTTACGTGGGAAAACCCTTATGGGAAAAAAGCCCACCACACCAAGAGAAGTCACTTTGTATTATAGTAATGGAGATTACATACATAGATCATACTTATCTTTCTGATGTCAGTTTAAAATAGCATTCATAATGATCAACCTTGTATAGAGAAAATTCAAGTTATAGTCTTCTCAGAATAGAATTCACACTGATACACTTCGAACAATTCATCTACAGTTCATTCAACCACTAATCGAACATCCATCGAACCGAACAACATCTGCAATCACAACATATATTCATGTCGTTCCTATCTATCAAACTTCCTCATAGAACTGCCACAACAGCCTACCTTCCAACGGTTCCCATTCGGCTTCTCTGATTGGTCAAACACAAGCCACGTAGGATAGTCTTCACTCGGTCAAAGGCATTCACAATGTGTTGGCATGTCGGTGAGACACTAACCATGTCTCTTCGATGCCACAAAGCCAACAATCGATATTGCCAAGAGTTCATCACTATCGGAAAGACGTTATACCAAGTCCAAAAAACTATCGCTAAGACTTCCCCTTGTCGCCAAGACCTCATACTGATATTCATCACATGTATCGCTATTGCTAAGACTTATCGCTATTCGATGAGACATCATATCAATGTTCAAAAGGTCACGTAGACATTATCATTTCCATCGGTGAGACTATCGCTCTTTCGCCAAGAGATCATACCAAGGTTTCACAAGTTACATAGACGTGAGTATTCCATCGGAAAGAGTTTTCATCTTTCGCTAGGAGATCATACCGAGGTTCAAAAGTTACTTCGAAGTTTTAATCAGTCGGCAAGACTTTACAGCTATCGCCAATAGGTTACACCGAAGACTCCATGTGTATACTGTCGGTGAAACATACCAACTCTCACTAAGAGTTCATAGCGAAGCCTCAGTGTTACCCTGAAGACTCCAAGTGAAACACTTATCGGTGAGACTTTCCTTGTTGGTATGAGACATACCAAAAGTCCAAGAGTCTCCCCGATATTCGATAAGAATGGCCTATCAGCCAAAGCTCTCCACTCGGTAGAAGGTTACAGCGAACACCACAAGTCACAGTGACAACACCAGTCGGCAAGACAAAAGCAAGGTCATAGTGACCAGAACATTTCAACAAGGTTTCAACTGCTAGTCGGCCAGACAATAAAGATGTCACACCAACATGGCTCTTTAAGAGGTTTCAGCCTGTGAGATTGAGGCACATATTTCCAACACAAGGAAGAGTCAAGATATACATCCATTGGAGCCACTTCATACATGTTTGTAGCCTCTTATTGCTAGGGTTTGGTGAGTTATAACATCATATCTTGTTCATTCATCATTCTCGATTATGATTTCATTTCATTTCAAGGTTTGATTATCAAAATGGGGTTTGACCAAGGAAAACCCCTATCCACTAACAAAACAACATTTTCCCCTCTCTTTAGTGTGTGATTTGTAGGTCTAGGTTGAAGAAACATTGAAGATAAAATTTGGAGAAATTTTTCATAATGTTCAAAGTTGTCAAAGTTGTCACCTCACATTGGAGATAATTGGAGAACTTCTATAGGTTGAAAATCAAGGTTTCAGATCCAAAAACCAATTGGGAAGCACAAAGCAGACATTAAAGACCAGATTCAAGCTTTGAAGCTTTAGAAAACTCTAACTAGACTGATACACTAGTTTTGGTGTATGAGTCCCAGTTTAGGTCATTTTTTAGGTTTTTGCAATTTCAGACACCAATTTGTCAGATTCCTATTTTTGCAAAAAAACCCAGATCTAGGACTAAATCACCCAAATTGGTGTATGAGTCCTAGTTAGCATTAAAGTCAATTTTTTTAGCATTTCAGAGCTCATTTTATTCATCTTTGGATTCCTAGGTGCACACATTTCATCTTGCAACTTTCTGCTTTGATTTACATGCAACTTTAGGTCATTCAGTGAAAGATTGCATTGCATTAGGTTTAAACATTACATATTTCATTTCATTTATCTTTCCAAGCCATAGCTTGGTGGTGAACCCCTCATTAGTTTACAATCAAACCTTAGGGCTTCCCTATTGCAAGATCTCTCTCTCTCCTTTGCATTGAGATCTCTAGGGTTTCCCTACAATGAAATAATTGGAAAGTGGGTTTTTCTCTTTCTTAAACCATACGAAAGAATAGAATCCATTTTCTGATATTTCATTTTGGTAAGCTTGCATTTAGAACATAATATTTCTAATTTGGAGTGCATCATCATCCTAGATCTTGCTTGCATTAACATTGCATTAGGGTTTGTATTAGTTAATTGGCATTCTAGTGTTTTTAAATCTTGCAGTAGTGAAAGTGCATATAGGTTGTATTTTTGCATCTCAAATCATTGAAAAGTATCTGAAAACTATATTTGCATTTAGTCTACAGATCATATAAACTAAAAAGCATAAAAATCACTTAAATTTTTTTGAAAATTTTGAAAAAAATCCTCACTGGGATTCATACACCCTTTTGGGAAATTTAGTCCTAGTGCAGATTTTGCACTGCATTTTCCAGAATTTAAAACTCTATTTTTGTGCTCCTATTTGTTGTGGATACCTTTTTGTTTTAGTTTACAGAGTTTTCGTTATAGTAATTTCATTGTACTTAGCTTATATTTCCTTTACATTTATCTTGCATTTAGTATCCCTTGCATGAGTATTTGGTGTCCTATTTCTAATATTATAGTGAGATGAAGTTCGAGACTCATGTCATCCCGCGATAGCACAATCATCATGGATCTTGATTTGTCTAGCTTTTTCACTCCTATTATTGATACTAGTACACTAGGTATGGACCATACCCTTAACAACTCTTTGCCTTCAAGTATTGTGATGCATGCTGAAACAAGGATTGATAGTGTTCCACAGGAAAACATAATTCAAATTCATGAAGACTTAGAAAAACTACAACATCAAGTGAAAAATGAAAACATTTCAACTATTTCCATCCCTACCATAGATAACATTCATCGCATGCTTGAAAGTGAAGATGGACTTGACCTTGTGAGAAACATAGTTCAAATCTTTGGAAAAAACATCCCCTCAACACTACTTGTCCTTTACCTATGAACAATGTCACAAGCCAAGAAGGAATTCAAATTCCTTCTCCCACAACAATTGCTTCTATTTCTACCTATACCAACCCTCAAGTCACAATAAAATTGCAACCGACTAGTAATGCGATTCTTTCCTTGGGTATTTCCATTAGCATCCGTAGTACCTTTGTGGCATCACACGTCATATCTCCTACCACCTTACCAACTATAAGCATACCATTCACTTGTCCCTCAAGCACATACACCCCTCCACCTTATTCATCCCCCTCTCATAATACAAGCAATGACCTTCTCATAAATCAAATTTTACAAACCATTTCATCCCTTCAAAAGCAAGTTTCGACCATCAAACAAAATCCAAATGGTCCACCTACATATTATGTCAAAAGCAATCCTTTTTCCTTGGAGATATTGTGAACAACGATTCCAAAAGGTGTAGAGGTGCCTAGATTTGAGAAATATGGAGGGAAAGGAGATCCTTCTAACCATGTTTCCACCTATACCACCTTATGTAGTGACTTTATTCTTGATGATACACTCTTGTCTAAGCTTTTCCCTAAGTCCTTGAAGGATACTGCCTTGGAATGGTTCTCTTCGTTACCGAACAACTCAAATAGTTCATTCAATGAACTTGCTGAGGTATTTATAAACCATTTCCAAGGGCATATGACCCATAAGATGACCTTGGTTGATTTGATGAGATGTAAGAAAAAATAAGTTGAAAAGATTAGATATTTTATCTTGCACTATCAATCGCTTTATTCCCAAATCGATGTCAAGGCTCTTGAACCTCACCTTCAAAAGATGTTCATAAATAATTTGAAAATTAAGATCCAAGATAAGCTTACCATGAGGAATTTCCCCTCATTCATGCACTTATGTACTACTCTATGTGATTATCAAAATTTGGTTAGTAGTCGAGATACAAAATCCAGTTCTAGCTGTACTGAGAAATCCGAGTTTGCAAACCAAAACAATTCTCAACCTTTTAGAAAATAGAATAAAGGCTTCCTTCAATTCATCCCCCCTCAATGCACAAATCATAATGCTAATAACCACATAGCCATTGTTAAAGCCGTGACACCCTGTAGCTATGGGGAACCGACAAGGAAACTCACTCCCTTACCCAACACCCTTCACAACACCATGACACAACTCTTAGAACAAAAGATGATTACCTTTCCTCCTATTAAAACTCCCGATCCTAATAAACCATTAGCCACAAAATATAGACCAAATTCTTATTTTCATTATCACTTACAAAATGGACACGATATGGAACATTGCAAGCATCTTAATCATCTTATGCAAGACCTCATTGATTTTGGTCATCTTTCCATTAGAGGTGTTACTGAGCAAGGAACTAAGTTTGCACCTCCTAACCAAAACTTGCAAATTTTTACCAACCCTATGCCTAATCATAACATTTCATCTATCAAAGCTGGTGAAAGTATAAAGAATGATGTGATGAATGTTGATACAGATGATGATAATAATGATACTATTCAACATGATCATATGGATGATATGGTAGGATTGATAGACGTCATTCCTCGTAAGGGTCAAACTAAAAATCCTCTTGAGATTTCTTTCTCCTCACAAGATATACTTAAACATGCACCTGATGGTCCTCTTTACATAGTCGGTCGAATCTATGACAAGCCCACTAATGGGATATTAATAGATCCCATCGGTGGAGAGAATGTGATCATCAAACAATTCCTACTTCTGCATGAACTCTATTAGGATATATATGATAAACCAAAAGCTTGGATCAAGACACATAATGGTTTCACTTTCCCTATGATTGGATCGATCACCCTTCCTTTACAAATAGGACCAAAAACATTAGATATCTCATTCTCCATCATCCTGTAGCTAGACCAATTTTGTGTGAAGCTAGGCTATCCATGGCTTCCCTCCATGAATGTAGTCCCTTCAATTGTACATATAAATTCTTAAAGTTTCCCTTTGACAATGAAATTTTCATTGTGCATCATAGTGGCTTTAACCCTTTGTCTTCCCATGGAAACTTTTCCTTAGATTTCTTCTGGCCTGAGCCTATGGAACCTATAAAACTGTGAGAAGAATTATTTTTGAAATCCTACTAAAATTTCAAGGCAAAGAAAATAGTAGAATTATCCCTTTGAAACATGCCTCCACCCATCACCGATCCTACTATCCTTGATGAAACCATGATTCAACCTAAATAAATTCCAAAGAGCCAAGACCAACCTTGGACAAAACCTTCACCTACTTCCTACAAAAGACCAAGAGATAACAAAAACAATCCCGTCACGTATTCTATAATAAAACAAGTTTACAAAGACAAAGAGAAAGTGGTTGAAAAACCTTCCATGGTTCCTTTCGTTCCTCCCCCTAGAGAAGAAAAGAAACCTATGGTTGATCAACCCGCTCCTACACAAACACAACTTGAAAATAAAACTAAAAGAAAAAGAGGTGTGAGAGAGCATAGGCGTAGATATTGTGCCCTTGCTCATAGGTTAAATGAAGAAATAAACAAATAAAATCAAGATCCAAACTTGACTAAAGCAATGCATAATCAGCCTACCCCCTGTCCAAAACAAAAAGATCCTATAATGCAACCACAACAAGAGTTAAACCCTTCTTTGGACATTATCATTCGACCTCATGTTGTGATTAATTTAGATGATGATGAGATCACTAAAAAATTGAATACATTATTTTCCTCTTCCATGAGCTTAAATGACAATTCTCCTAAGAAGAGTGTTGAACTTGGTAATGAACCTAGTTCAACATTTTCTATTGTCCCTTTGGCTAGTTGCCTACCTTCGACATATAATGAACATGATTGGGATGAAAATGACCTACTTTAGGTTGACTCACATGTTCCTTACTAGTATTTTCCAATTTTTTTTTTTAGTTTGATTGCATGTGCGTGATGTGATCCCCCATGATGTTCTATCTAATGTTCTCTCTCTATTTGTACCTTAGTTCTTCTCTATGTTATAAATATTTTATCTTTTTTCCTTTTATCTTTCTCATTTATCTTGTGTTTTCCTTTTGAGGATGACACAAGTCTTTGAGAAATTCATGTCTCTTCCATGTTGAACCAAAATATTTTCTTTCTCTTTTCTTTGTCTTGTGTTTTCCTTTTGTGGATGACATAAGGTGTCGAGACATTCACGTCTCTTCCATGTTGACTTGAAAGACTTTTTCTTTGATTTCACTCTTTGTGTCATTCTTCCAGCTCTATGTGTATTTGGGGAATGATGAAAATTATGAGCTCTCTTAAAAACATTGTAGCAAGAACATACTGACCCCAAATCCATAGATCCCTTAAATGTGTGTCTGTAGTTTCATTTTGGGGGCAACCCCTTGTTCTTTTCATGACATAGCTTTATTTGGAAACATATGACTTGGAATAGGGATTTCCAAATAATCTCTCATGTCATCTTTATTATTCAAATTTATCATTTTCTACTTTAAAGTAATTTCTCTAGTATGGTGTTTGGAAATTTCTTTAAAGTGGGGGCATACATTGGCATTATTCATTTGCATTTTTCTCTTTCATGTTTCATGGTGTAGTCTTCTTACTTTATGAGATGCATTTTTTTCTTTGTGATTGACATTGGGTGTGATGTCCCTAAAGAGCGTGATATCCCTTAGAATATTATATTCCTCTTAGTGGCTTGATGTGACACACTACATCCCCTAAGTTGTGAATCTTCTATTCTTTTACTGGTCCTCTCTTGGAGACATTAGGCACAATGTTCCCTAAGTTAAGACCTTGTATGAATTAAGCAAGACTCCTCTGAATGATCCTTATTGTTGCATTTGTATTTTTAGTTATAGGGCCACATTGCATAACACACTTTGCATGCCTTTGGAGCCATCTTTCTTGTTCATGAGCTCCAAGCATATGAAGTTTTTCTTGTCTAATGAAGCTCTAAGTTCATTTTTGCATGGCCCCTTATCAAAGTTATCAGGAGGTATAACTTTGGTATGGTTTGAAGGGAAGCCGATCCAAGGCATGAATTTCCCTTATCCACTCACGTGTGTGTGTGAGTGCATATTGGCCATGATTTTATGTGTCTCACCTTCTTAGATTACTCACCCAATGAACAACCTAAAGTTCTATTGCCTCAGAGGGAGCTTGCATTTTTTGGACAAAAAACCTAGATCTGATCTACATCGCGATAGACAAAAGATTGAAGCTTGATCCAATCCTTTATGACTTGTTTCTTTTTATTTCCTTTTTGTATTTCTTAATGCATGCTTGTGCCATGTTGTTGCTATTTATATCATTTTCATGTGTGTTATTTTGTGCCTATGTTGGTTTGCAATAGAACCTTGGTCTTGGGGGCTTGCGCAACCCTCTCGATCATGGCCATCCTATCTTACTAGCATTGGTGCATTTGGACCCCTCTTGATGTGCATTGGTCTACTTTAGTGTGAGTTGGAAGGAAGTTCCTCCTCTCACTAAAGTGGGGGCTAGATGTAATGACTAAAAAAGTACTCCCTAACATGGCCTCGATTTAATGTTGTAATATGTCTAACATATTCACATTAGGTCTTGGGCCCTTGTGAACTAAATGAGCTTAATGGTGCCTTATTTGGAGTGTTGTAATGTGTTGTAATACACTTTCACACTTTTCTAGGGTTTTACTAAATAATTGGGCTTCTTTATGCTTTAATTGGCCTTATTTTGCATCCAAAAGCCTCATTTAATGCATCTTTTCGAGGATGATCCCGAAATAAATGAACATCTAATCATAATTTACATTTTCTTAGTTGTGTGGCCCAGATTTGATTTTCTAGGACTCATACGCCACTTTGGGTGTATGGGTCCCACCTGGGGTTTTGGATCTTGATCCTGGTTTCACAACTTTCTAAGAATTTTTGAAATTGGTCCCATAAATTATACCTAAAGGGACTCATACACCACCTTGGGCATATGAGTCTCGTGTGGCCAAAAATTAAAATTAATTCAAATTCTTGGTGGGATTTTATCCTCCTAGATCTGATTTCAGCTTGTAGTGTTGTAATTTTAGGAATTTTTGCATAATTAAGTATAAATACAAGTTCCTTTTACTCATTTTCACCCCAAGCATATAAGTATTCATTCATATAGAAAAGTTGAGTTCACAAGAGCATTCAAGGGTAGATTAACAAGTGTTTAAGAGCATTATTCAAGTATCAAGCATCATGTCAAAGTCTTCATGCATCATGTTTGTTTTGGAGCTAACAATTGTGATGTAGGGTTTCATGATTCAAGCTAGCATTTGATCCAAGATCTATCCTATTCAAGCAAGAGTCAAGATATACATCCATTGGATCCACTTCATACATGTTTGCAACCTCTTATTGTTAGGTTTTGGTGAGTTGCAACATCATATTTTGTTCATTCATCATTCTCCATTCCTATTTTATTTCATTTCAAGGTTTGATTATCAAAATAGGTTTTGACCAAGGTAAACACCTATCCACTAACAAAAAAACATTTTTCCCTCTCTTTAGTGTGTGATTTATAGGTCTAGGTTGAAGACACATTGAAGAGAAATTTTGGAGAAAATTGTGAAAGTGTTCAAAGTTGTCAAAGTTGTCACCTCGCATTGGAGATACTTGGAGAACTTATATAGGTTGCAAATTAGGGTTTAAGACTTGAAAATCAATTGGGAAGCATAGAGTAGACATTGAAGAATAGATTCAGGCTTTGAAGCTTCAAAAAACCCTAATTGGACTAATACAATAGTTCTAGTGTATGAGTCCCAGTTTAGGTCATTTTTCAAGTTTTTACAGTTTTAGACATCCATTTTCTAGATTATTGTTTATGCATAGAAACTTAGATCTAGGACTAAATCATCTAGTCTGATGTATGAGTCCCAATAAACATTAAAGTTAGTTTTTTTAGCATTTCAGAGCTCATTTTAGTCATCTTTAGATTCCCAGGTGCACACATTTCATCTTGTAGCTTTTTGTTTTGATTTACATGTATTTTTAGGTCATTTAGTGAAATATTGCATTGCATTAGGTTTAAACATTACATCTTTCATTTAATTTGTCTTTCCAAGCCCTAGCTTGGTGGTGAACCCCTCGTTATTTTACAATCAGACCTTAGGGCATCCTTATTACAAGATCTCTCTCTCCTTTGCATTGAGATCTCTAGGGTTTCCCTTCATTGAAATAATTTGAAAGTGGGTTTTACTCTATGTCCTAAACCATACGAAAGCATATAATCCATTTTTTGTTATTTCACATCTTTTGACATATTTCATGGTGTGATTTTCTTTTTTCTTATGCAATGTCCTTTTCTTAGTGGTGTCATTGGGTTTGATTTCCTCCAAGAGTGCGATATTTCTAAGCATACCATCTCCCTTAGTGGTATGATGTAAAATGAGAGGCATCCCATAAGTGGCAATCTGATACTCTTTGACTTGTCCTCTCTTAGAGACATTAGGCATGATGTTCCCTAAGAAGAAGACCTTACATGAACAAAGAAAAATCTCCTTTAACAAAAACTTACATTGAAATTCAAAAGCATATAAAAGTATTACATTGTGGTGCCTTATCGAAGTTTTCTGGAGGATAACTTTGGTACGGTATGTGAGGCTAATATGATTCTCTCATTTTCCACCTCATTGGGACAACTCACCTAGTGGACAGACTAAGGTTCCACTACCCAGAGTGAGCACACATGATTGGGACTGTTGGAGCCTAAAATTTCATGCAAATTTTTGGCTCCCATATTCAAAAAAGTTGATTTGAACACTCAGGATTATAGTTGAAAAATCTGCTCGAGTGACTCACTTTGAAAAATCACAGAACAAAGTCAGTATAGTTTCAAGTGAAATCACTTTGCAGACATGTTCATTTATCACATGGGAGTATGCATGCCAATTTTCAACCTCATACGATCTGATTTGAGAAAGTTTCGAAGCAACAAGTTGAAGGGTTTTCTAGAAAATCTGCTGTCAACATAGTAGAATCTGTTAAAATGGTCAACTTTGATGGTGAATATTAAGCAAATAGGTAATGATAATCACAAAAATATTGGTTCCTTCAATTCTCTACACCAAATTCTACCTCTATGCCAATTTTTAGGGCATTTGGACATCATTTAGTATTTTTGCAAAATTGATTTCGAACTGATTTTGCACAGTTTCATAATTGCACTCCCAGAATAGCTACAAAGTGATCAAGTTTGATTTTTAATATTTTTGGAGGAAGAAGATTTATGAAAAACTCATTTTCCTACATGTTCATGTGACCTAAAGGAACCAATCCTCCAAGTTATAGCTTGTGAAAATCACATTTGATATTTTTCGAAAAGGGCAAATTGACAAGTTTTAGTTCAGTTTAAACAGTTACAAAAATGGCTGAACAAGCAACTTCGATTGTGAGCAGCTTTTAATCCCAATAACTTCATGCCAAATAATTTCACAATCGTACTCCCCTACCATCAATCAACATTCTGGTGCATTTTCATGGCTTTTCAAGATCATTTGATCAGTTTTCAAAAGCCATTTTGGAGGCCACTTGACTCTTTTTAACTATAGTGCAAGATGTCTAAAAAACAAATTCTAATGATTACGCATTCAATTTTAAGTGTTCATATGCAATACAAGAGAGTCGCTTCCCATGTCAAGTTCAACAAACAGAGGGATTGCCATTATGAACAATAGCCTGAATTCACCCCGGCATATCAAAAGGCCAAGAAGAGATTCAACATGAGCATAAAAATGATTTAGAACCAAAAGAACTTCACATGGACACCCGCACTTGCTGGAAAGATAGTTTGTGAGATACAAAATTATGGTAGCTACTAAAGGTTCTGTTGGAACTTTGCAAATTTATTTACCCTTGAGTAGAGAGATAAGTTCGATGCATAAAAATGAATTCCCAAAGAATAACGCATAAGCACTCTACGTATTTAGGGCAATATGAATCTAACGGGATAGTTGTGAATATACAGTTTGATTGTGAAATGTTTGATATGTTTTTATCCAGAGTGTGGCTGCATCGAAGTCTTGTTAATATGTTATTCGGGCTTGCATCTTGGACGTGATCATTTCAAGGAAGAATATGGCTGAGTGAATAAGGTTAACTTACAGCCTCCATTGAGAAATCCTGAAGAAAAGAGTGGAATAAAATATCAAAGTGCAGATCTTATTGTGAATGTTACCAAGAAGCTATGTAAAAATAGAAACCCTAAAAATTGCAGCGAATAAAACAAAACGTTATCGGCATAAGATCTTCTTGACAATGTGAAGTCATACCGATGGAATTTTCACCAGTGAAAGAAATACTATCGAGGTAATAAAATAAAGCCCTTCCCATAATGCATGTCTATAGAAAGTTTGGAGGTAGGAAAAAATAATTGAGATAAATGGTACCGATATAATTTGTGTAAGTTTTAAAAAAGATTTAAATGTTATAGGGCAAATAAAGGTGACGATAGAGAGGTAGAGAATTTGTATGAGGTGAAATATTTTAAACTATGATGTAAATTATTTTCACCAAGGGAGTTATAAGGTGGATATTTATTTTTTCCCACAAAAGACATAAAGGATAAAAATTATAAATATTTGCACTAAAGGAGCTACGAGAGTGAGAAATATGTATTTATTGGGTAAAAATACAAACAAAGATAATGGGCTTATTTGATGAAATAAATGTGCAAGATGAAGTTGTAAAGTATTCTCAAGATATTTTCACTAGGAGGAGGTAATTATTCACTTGGAGGATATTTTAATGATTGAAGGTAGATCTTCTTCACAAAAGAAATCAAAAGAATAAAGTTTTAAAATGAGAGATTATTACTCAAAAGTATTTCACGCTGAATAAAATGCATGAAGTAAATACAAGGTAAAAATTCTCATCAAGATGAAAAACGTTTTCACCAAAGAAGTCATGAAGCGGGTAATTATTTTAACAGGAGAAAGGAAAAATTTTCAGCAAAGGGATAATTACCAAAATTATTTTTTCACAAAAATGCAAAATGAAGGTTAAAGTTAAAATATTTAATTTTTCCATAAGGCAACTAATTAAATATTTCATTTTTCGTAGAACAATTGAATGAAGAGTTGCATCAAAATGAAGAGTCACTTTAGATGGATAATGTGAAGGGTTGCAACCCTAAAATAATGTATAAATGTCAAATGAAATCAAAAGAAAGAGATTAGATTTGGGAGAGATAAGTAGGTTAGGTAGTTGGATAGGGTGAACTGTTGCCGAAATAAATATCATGCTGTACATTGTAAAATATTTTTCAAATTATGTAATGGAGAAGAATGCATAAATTTGGTGATCCAATTATGGTGTCAGTTGTTTGTTGAATTTATTTGAAAATATTATTTGGTTGTCTCCAAGGTTGTCACTTCTTGATTATTTAAATTGAAATATGAAGGATATTCTTCAATTTATCAAAGCACACTTGCTGCTCTTGTGTGGTTCAGTTAATTGGTTCCTGCAAGACATGATTAAATCCTTCTAATTAATCACAGTAATTTGGAAAAGGACATTTGGATTATTAAGAAGAATCTGATAATTACACTCTTTCCTGTTTATACAAGTTATAAACATAAAAGTGCCAAACAATTTGAATTGTATCCAGAAATAGGACACAAATATTATTTACCTCTTCACTCCATTAGCCCAATAGAAGTAGGCATTGGTCACACCATCCACATCTTAGAATTCTATAAAATATTTGTTCAAAAACATTCACATTTCAAGTTTAATATTAGGAGTAGGAGTAGTCTACAAGATTTTATCTATTACATTTGTGCCATCGTAATAGATCCATCAATTCAGTCAAATCATACAACCTTAAGTCTGCTATATTCATATAGGTACACCCGCCTAGGTCTAGTAGCACCTGAAGAGTAGAAGGTCTAAACCATTTGGCCTTGTCTGTTACCCTAAAACGTACCAAGAGATTGGCAACCTCTTGAGGTATTTTACCTGCGTTTTTGAGAGCTAACAGGGATAACTCACCTAATGGATAGACTAAGGTTCCACTACCCCAGAGTGAGCAACACATATTACATACAAACAACTTCATTCCACATCATGTTGGAACAGTTGTGCTTGATCCTTTGTTTTTCTTTATTTCCATTGGCCTTTGATAGGGTATGACTATGTACCTTTGTTATTGCTACATACTTATGTGTCTTGAATGTCCACTTTAGTGTGAGTTTGTCATGGGGAAAACTCTCACTAAAGTGGGGAAAAAATGTAGTGCAAAAAAAATTAACCCTTTTTCACACTTAATTTGGGAATAAGTGATATTGAATTAACCTAATTATGCCTTGATTTGATGTTGTAATGTGTTGTACACATTCACATTGAATCTAGGGCCCTTTTAATAAAATGTACTTAAATTTTACCTTATTTATGGTGTTGTAAAGTGTTGTAGTACACCTTCACACTTATCTAGGGTTTCATTAATTAATTGTGGTTAATTGAGCTTAATTAGCCCCTTTAATTCAAATTTAAGCCTTATTAATGATACTTTTCAAAGGATCTATCCTAACACCCAATAATGATATTTCATAACATTTAATTTGGAAAATTTAAGGTCCTAGAAAATGGTGCTAGGACCCATTTTCCTTTAGTGGCGAATGGGTCCTCTCCACATAGGACACCCCTTTCTTGGCATTTCTAAAATAGGATTTTGATGTTATTTCATTCCCCCAAAGCATGGTCCCAGAAAATTGTGCTAGGACCCATTCGCCTTTAGTGGAAAATGGGTCCTCCTCACATAGGACACCCTTTTTTGAATTTAATTGTGGTGGGATTCTAATGATTTTCAATCCTAGATCTAGTGTCGTCTTGAATTATTTGAATTTCTGGGTTAATCTCTAGATTTAGTATAAATATGGGGTTAATTCATATAGTTTCATCTATGAATTTCAAGAGAGAATTCAAATACTTTACAAGAGCATTATATAGCATTACAAGAGCATTCAAAGGTAGATTAGTGAAGTTTTATTTCAAAAATTCAAGATCATTTCATCATGTCAAAGGCATAGTGCATTTAAGCATGTTGTTGAGCTAAGATTGTTGATGTAGCATTGAAAATCCATTGCAAGCATTGTTTCACATCTAATTTGAGATCAAGATCTACATTCTTCATGGCCACTTC
>VDFB02199122.1:0-19327 GCA_007258455.2 Sequoia sempervirens | reverse complement strand
GATTAAGAAGGAGTTTTGTGTCCCCTATAATCCTCAACAGAATGGTGTTGCTGAAAGAAAGAACAGGACGATCATGGAAGCAGCGAAGGCCGTGATCCATGATCAAGATTTACAAACCTTCTTATGGGCAGAAGCTTCCAGGATAGCTATATATGTTCAGAACAGAAGTCCTCATAAAATCTTGGAGAATATGACTCCGGAGGAAGCCTTTACAGGGAAGAAGCCTGGAGTCAGTCATTTGAGGATCTTTGGATGTCTTGTCTATGTTCATGTTCCAAAGGTAAAGAGAACTAAGTCGGAGCCTTCTGGCAAGAAGGGAATATTTGTGGGCTACAGTGAGACATCAAAAGCCTACAGAAGATACATTCCAGGACACAAGTTGATCGAGATCAGTAGGGATGTCACATTCGAGGAAGATGTTGCATTCAGGAGATCCAGGGGCGTTCATATGGAGATCGATAATGAAGAGTCTCCTCAGGATATGGAAGTTGATCATACTCCTGAGATTCAAAGGGAGATTTCAGAACCAAAAGAAGATATTGATCCTGTTGAACCCTTGGAACCTATTGATGGGCCTACTAACATTGTTATTGGGAGAAAGAGACCTCTATGGGCCAGGCGCACTATGCAAGAGGCTGAAAGTTTTGCAGCTCCTAGAGGCACATTCAAAGAAAGCAAAAGGCCACATAAGTTCTCCAGTTATGTTGCCTTAATGAGTCAAATTATCAAATCTGAACCTACCTGTGTTGAGCAAGCATCTAGTCATCAGGTTTGGAGGGATGCTATGGCAGAAGAGTACCAGTCAATTCTTAAGAATGATGTTTGGGACATTGTTCCTAGATCCGAGGGCAAGTTGGTGGTGTCTTCTAAATGGCTCTTCAAGATTAAGCATGAAGCAGATGGGAGCATTGAGAAGTACAAAGCAAGATTTGTGGCTCGTGGTTTTTCTCAGAAAGAGGGAGTTGATTACGAAGAAACATTTGCTCCTGTTGCTCGCTATACTTCTGTCAAAACCATCATTGCTATTGCTGCATCTAGAGGATGGAAGATTCACCAGATGGACGTGAAGACAGCCTTTCTCAATGGAGTGATTGAGGAAGACGTTTATATAGAGCAACTTGATGGATTTGAGGTTCATGGGAAGAAGTCACATGTTTGCAAGCTGAAGAAGGCCTTGTATGGTCTTAAGCAGGCTCCTCGTGCTTGGTACGAAATGATTGATCGTTACCTGTCAAGTTTGGGCTTCTTGAAGAATGATGCTGATTCAAATCTCTACTTCAAGGTAATCAATGGTGATGCATTAATATTGGTCTTATATGTTGATGATTTGATTCTTACTGGAGAAGATCACCTAATTCTTGAGTGCAAGAAGGAGTTGACTTTGGAATTTGAGATGAAGGACCTTAGGCTCATGCATTACTTCCTTGGCAGAAATCAGATGAGATGATTCTAAGTCAAGGAAAGTACACCATTGATATACTTAAGACATTTGGTATGATGGATTGCAAATCCATGTCTACACCTATGGAGACCAATCTACATAAATTGAAGGAGGCTGCAGACAGTTCAGACTTGGTGGATCCTACATTGTACAGACAACCGATTGGGTCCTTGATGTATCTAGTTAACACTAGACCTAATATTTGCTATGCAGTGAGTGCACTTAGCCAGTTTATGTGTGATCCGAGACAGATACATCTTGTTGCAGCTAAACATATCCTAAGATACTTGCGCGGCATAGTTGGATATGGGTTGAGGTATTCTTCAGATGCAGACTTGGAGTTACATGGCTATACAGATTCTAATTGGGTAGGGTGTATCTTAGATTGGAAGAGCACCTCTGGTTGTTGCTTCCGCTTTGCCCTCACATGATTCCTCGGTGCTAGGAAGCTAAAATCATCCGTGAGCATTGAGTACGCAGCAGAGGCAGAGTATATTGCAGCTTATATGGCAACCTCTGCATAAGTAGGGTTTCAGGAGTTCTTTAAAGATTGTTTGGACAACTCAATGGAGCCTACTATCATTCATCAGGATAACGAGTTGTGTGAAGTCATTAATCCCTGTTCCATGACGTAACCAAGACGCTGAGGATCGGGCACCACTATTAGAGACATGGTACCGCTAAGGTCAGACAGCTTGAGGCACATTAGCACCGGACACAGATGGAAGATATTCTCACCAAGCCTCTTCCAAGATAAAGTTTGGTGTACTTTTCGAGAGATAAGCTTGGTATGGTGGAGAATCCAGTCTTGACTAAGAAAGAGTCTCAGTATCAGTGAGCCTGTTTAATGAGTTATTCTCTGTGAGAGAAGTTCGAGGTGAAATCCCTTGCTAATGCATTTCTCTTTAAGATTTGAGGTGAAAGCCCTTGTTTCCACCCTCTGAGCTGAGTCATGGTGGATGTCATGTGTGAGACTCCATGACATATTTTGCATTTGTGTTTCAATCTCTTGGAGAGCCATGGTGAAAGTCATGTTGAGGTGACAACATCACGCAAGTGATGAACACTTGTACACACCATAGCATGGTTGTAGCCATTATGGTTGATATCGTGTTGAGGCGATATTTGATATCACGATGAGGTGATATTCTTCTTTTCACATTTGGTTGCAGCCATTGTGGTAGACATCACGCTGAGGTGATATGTCTTGTGTAGTCGAAGTTTACTCCCTAGCTGAGAGGGAGTGTTGATATTACATACAGCGTCTGGAATAATCTTTCAGCGATCTTCTTATTGGTGAATAAATTAATTAATAATACTAAGCGAACAAAGTCGAAGGCTTTTTAGCTCAACTTTTTGCTGCCGTGAAGTAAAGTTAAAATACAATGAGCTCAAGACTCTTATTTATAGAAACTCAAAGGAGTAGGCAACCCTAAAATCTCCTTGAGTTAACATTCAGTTCTTGCCAATCAATCGGCAAGATTTATTCCTATGTCTAAAAGTAGGTAACCTAACAGTTAACTAGGAAGTATACTTTAGTTAACTAATTCTAAACTAAAAGAGAACTCCAAATACAAAAGTGGCTCCACAATAGACGTCCATAATTAGTGGAAATCCAAAATAGACATCCATAATTAGTGGAAATAGACATGCATGATCAGTGGGACAGTGAATTAACTTGGAAAGAGGAATCAAGTTAACTCCTGTTGTCATAAATGCTTTTTTTGGAGGGTATGACGTCCTAACTGGGTGTTTACACCTCATCACATCAAGTCAACAATTCCTCTAACCAGTCGTTGGCTGCCTCTACATCTGGGCAACTGGTACTTCGCAAGATGATGACGTGTCAACGCGGCATTTCCTCACCACCTGCAATCTGAGTCTGATATTCAATAGTCTTGGCAGTTGCGTCATCTAGCTTTGCTAACATGGCTGCGATCTGACTTAACTTGCAGTCAATAGGATCATCGCAAAAACTGCTTCGAATGAGATCCCGAAACTGTGTTTGTACCTCAACTAGCTCAATGTATGCACCTCCTTCATGTTGGTAAAGGCAAGGGATATATGTCACCAACATTCTCACGAACTTGATAACACCTGCCACAATCTGTCGGTACTCAAAAAATTCCACAGAGTTTGTATCATAAGCTTTCACTTTGTATACAAGTTGTTCTTTCCAAGTCAAAAGACATTGCTTGTTCTCCTCTATGGTAACTAAATTGTATTCCATCTGCAAGTCTGAGAGAGTGATCTCGTCCGTAGGCCTCTTCTCTATTGTATCTCGCTCTGATTGTTGAATCTCTGCGTGAAGGTCATGGGATTTGTACCTTAGTTGGTACAGTTCTACAAGTATACACGGGCCCCTAATGACGAATTCTTCTACTTGATCTCTCAAGTGCTTTCCATATAATATCAGCTGACCTAGCTAATGTTGTTTCGCAAGAAGCTCCAACATTTGTGGAGGCAAGGCAAAGATGTTTGATGTACCATGCATCAAGTTGGATATATATAGTCGCAATTGTTGGTTTTCAACCTTTAGGGCTGCTTTGTCTAAACTGTCCTTTGCCATTCTTTCTTTGACACTTACTGACGCAACGTCAAGTAGATCTGCCTCCACCTGACAAGTGGTTTTATCGAGGTTGACCTTCAACAAGGTTAAGTCATCAACCTCTACCTCATTTGCATTCCTATCTTCAGGTGGCGCAGCTGTCTCTATGACAATCTCATTGACAGCATTCTTTCCTACATGGACCTACTTCTTCAGATTCTTCACTGGCATGTCTTGAGGGACATGGTCAAATTCTGTGAAGTCCAGTTGGTAGGATGGCCTCTCCCTCTTCCTTCCTAGGAGATTCTCAAGCCAAGATGAATCTTGACTAAGATCGCTGGAAGGATGGATGTTAGGTTGGATGTTAGGCCCTTGAATTCCTGACGAGTGGGATTGTGTTGCAGTGTCGTGTGGTGGCGAATCCAAGTCAATATGGACCGGTGACTGTTGTAGTGGTGGCAGAATGGTAGGCTCTACTACTGTCTCAGTTGCAATTGTTTCCATGACTAGCTCAACTACAACTGTTTCCATGACTGGCTCCGCTATGTTTGTGGCTGTCTCCACATGTACCTCTTGCTGATTTGTATCAACAATCAGCATTTTTCCCCTTGTGTATCCCGACATTCTGGCTCCTCTAGGAGGGTTACTCCATTTTTTCTATCTAGGCTTTTTCCTTGACATGGAAGGTAGTGAAGAATGAACCGATGGCAGCTCTGTGCGAGGAATAACTACCTTCATTGTCCTTTTACTGTCCAAGTAGAGTTGGTTGTTTCTGACAACTTTGTTGGTTCTTTCCTCAATAGATGTATTTTCCCTAGCATACCAATCCACTGCTCGAAGAGGTTGTGAGTCAACTTGATCTACGAAGAATGAGGGAAGAATAACTTCCCCATCATCATCCGATAGTCCTTCCACGTTCTCTGACATGAAGTCAGCAATTTGTGGAAGTCTAAACCGGCTGTAATTGTGTCTCCGTACTTCAAACTCATCTTCACAGTTGAACCAATAGTCCTCCAAGGAAGACTCGTGTGAAGAGTATTGACCAAGGCGTGCTACATAGTGACCCTGAGGATCTTACGACCGTCTTTCAATGAGAAACTTAAGATTAAGTCTCACCATCTCATGGCCCATGGCCTTGGCATCAATCAATGTCTTGCACCTGTAAAGTCCCATCTCAAACGGAAAGTTTGTAATTATCTTGAGTTTGAGACGCAGAAGAGAATGTATCTCTTGCAACTGCTGCAAGAATTCCATGAAGACCACCCTATCTGATGGATAGCGAGGTAACATGGTGGGATGACCCGAGTACCCATACACGCAGATGTAAGTGAAATTTGGGAACTAGATGAACCAATCTGCCCAATCTACCATTGCCTCCTTGGCTGCTGGTGATATGCACATATGCAACTCATGATCAAGGTCTCTCATGGTGTGCATCAAGAAGAGATCATTTACTCACTTGAAATGTCTTTCTGATTGTGTTAACTCCAGCTGCGAGAAATACTCATGAACCTTTTGCACACCTAAAGTTCCCACATTGTTCAACACTCTAAACTGGCCTTGTGTTGGCGTTTAAATTCGCACCTCTGGAATGCGTATTTGAAACGGACAGCTATGCACAGATAAATTGCTCTTCAAATTAGGAGGGGAAGCTCCCTCTTGCTGATGGTGTTTGAAAGAAAGTAAACTAAACTAAGTTGCCTATCTTTTTGATCAGCTTAGAGCATAAGGTTTTTTAAACACAAACGCCGCCGCTGAGATTTTCTGTATTAAAATTTCAACTACGACTAACTTAAACTAAAGACGTTTTTGGCTTCTCAAGTAATAGCAGAGCAAGAGAAACTAGAAATTAACAAGGTAGATTTTCTGACAAAAATACTTCAATAATCTCTCTCTCAACAAACACCTACACACTTCACTGTAAGTTGAAATCAAAGATCATAAAAGTAGAACATAGATAACGGAAATCTGAGATTTTAGATCAAGGAAAAAGAGGCTCATGATTTTATTACTCAAATCTCTGGAACAAAGCTCACTTCTAACATGCCCGGAACAAGAAATTGCAGCTAAAGAGGTTTGCAATCTTGCTCTTTACACAATAGAAAACAACAATCACACTAACTCCTTGTTGGCTAAAGAGGCTCAACAATTTGCTATCACAACACAATTGAACAATACTTGAGTAACAAATAGAAGGCACAATAGGCTCAGCGTTTTGTTCTCACTAGCACCATTCCAACAAAGTGAATCGAACTAATAAACAACCTAAGCTGCAATACAAAGCTCGCAATTTGCTATGACACAACTGCTAAAGAAAAACTAATGAGCAAAGGTTTTATTTATAGACAAGCGTGAGAGTAGGGAACCCTCAAATCTCCTTGTTTTCACAATCTAGGCTTGCTCTGCCAGCAAGTTTTTTATTAATAAATCTAGAAAGAAAGATAACATCTAAAACCCTAAAAAGTAAAAGGTGAAACGCCAATCATTACATCTTATCTTCTTTCTCTTCTCAAAGAATGGATAAGGATCATTCCAAGAATAGAAAGAAAGCGGGAAAGAAAGCTTCTAGAAGAAAGTCGCTTAAAGCTCAATCACATCCTAGGAAATTAGAAATCAGGTCCCTGCCTTCTGCATCTATGCCTCAATAGCAAAACACCTCTTTTCAAGAATATCTTCAGCATCTACGATAGATCTCAGGAAATCTTCGACCTCATTGGCCGCTTTCTCGAACTTTGCTGACATCATCGAAATATGACCTATCCTTTCGCCAACTGGATTGCAACTGTGAACCACACTCTGGAATTGATCTTGCACTTCATCAAGCCCGACATAGGAACCATCTTCTAGACTATACTGAGAAGGAATCTCTATGATAAACTCACTGATGAAAAGGAGAGCTTCAATCACCCTTTGTCTGTAGGCGATGAATTCCTCGGATATCCTCTCATAGGTTTTAACTTTGAAAACATGACGCTCCCTCCAAGCAAGGATTTGTCTCTTGTGTTCTTTGGAAACTGCTGAACCATAGGCTGTGTCTAAATCAACAATGACGATCTCATGCCTTGGTCTAACTTCAGCCAGTGTTTGTTCAAATCCTTGGATACCTTGACGTAGCTTATGAGCGTCTTCCCTTAACTGGAACATCCATGCCAAGATCTCCCTTCCTCGAACAATGAAACTCTTGATCCACTCTTGAGTTTCTTTCCCATAAATGACCAGCTGTCTTAACTGCTGATGATCAGCTGGTGTCTCTAGAATCTGGGGCAGCAACTGAGATACCTGTGAAGAACCATGGACAAGGTTAGAAATGAAAAGCCTGAGCTGCTGATTTTCAGCCTTGAGGGCTGCCTTGTCTTCTCCATCCTTGAGTACTCTTTCCTGAAGATTTTCGGATGCAACTTTGAAGAGACTCAAATCTGCATGTCTGGTATTTCTACCGAGATTGGCCTTGACCATGACGAAATCATCCATATTCACCTCATCCCTATTCTTGTCTTCTGGGGGCAATGCAGTCTCCATGATTATTTCATTATCAGGATTCCTATCAAAGTGAACTTGCTTCTTTGCCTTCTTCTTAGAAGGTTCCTGATAGAGGTTATCAAGATCATCAACACTCATCTGATATGAAGGCCTTCTTCTAACCCTTCCTAAGGAGTTCTCAAGCCAAGACACGGTAGTATCTTTACTAACTTCCCTAGGAGGTGCGATTGCAATCTCTTCATCATCTTCGATATCAAGATCAATGTGAATCGGTGAAGAACCTGTCAAAGGTACAGAAACATGTGTTGAAGGCGGCTCCTCTGCTTCTTTCTGAGGTACGGGCTCATCAGGAGGAACTTCTGAATCAGCTGTAGGCTGCTCCTGTATGACTATGCCTGAGAAATCCAACCTTCTTTTTACATTTTTATTTGATCTACTACCTTTGACGCCTTCTTGAGACTGACTTTTACCCTTCCCTTTCGACTGTGCTCTGGAGGAAGAGGGAATTATCCTTGGCGGCTCTGCTACTAGAATGGAGTTTTTTCTTTTAAGGACCAAGAAAACCTTACTATGCTCAAGAACTTGTCTTGTCCTGTCTTCGACTGAAAGGGATTCCTTATTAGCCCAGTTGACTTGTGAAAGGGGCTGATCTTCTATTCGCTTCTGAGTATACATCGAGAGAAGCACATCCTCGTCATCATCTGATAACCCTTCTATGTCTTCATTTAAACAATCCTTCATCTGATGGAGAGTAAGTCTATTGTAACTACGTCTCCGGACCTCGAACTCATCTGTACAATTAGCCCAAAAATCTTCAAGTGCAGCTATATGATCATAGTTCTTCTCAAGTCGGCCAGCGTAGATACCATGAGGATCAAATGATCGTCTCTCGCTGTAGGACTTGAGGCCGAGTTTATATAACTCATCTCCCATTGACTTGGCATCTACAGCTGTCCTACATGTGTATATACCCAACCCTAATGGAAACTGAAGAGAGGGTTTCCTTTTATTTCTCAGGACTGTATGAACATCGTAAGCCTGCCTCAAGAACTCCATGAAGACGACCTCGTCCGACAGGTACCTTGGTAACATGAGCGGGGCACCTGAATAGCCATAGACCCTGAGATAGGTGAAAGTGGGAAACTATATAAACCAATCTGCCCATTCCGCCATCGCTGCCCTGGCAACTGAAGATATACGGATATGCAACTCATTGTCCAGGTCCCACACAGTGTACATCAGAAAAGCCTTGTTCACCCTTTTGTAATGATGCAACGACTTTGTGAACTCCAACTGGGGATAGTAGTTATATATGTGTTGTACATCGATCAGAACATCGTAGCCCGGCCTTCAAGAACTCCATGAAGACGAACCTCGCCCCATTGCGTACCTTGGCAACATGAGCGGGCACCGACAGCCATAGACCAGGATAGGTGGAGGAACCAGATAAAACCAATCATTTATCTCCGCTTATCGCCGCCTCTAAATCAAGATATACTTATGCAACTCATTGTCCAGGTCCCGCACAGTGTACATCAGAAAAGCCTCGTTCACCCTTTTGTAATGATGCAATGACTTTGTGAACTCCAACTGGGGATAGTAGTTATATATGTGCTCTACGCTCAATGATCCCTCGGTGTTCAACCCTCTGAATTGACCTTGATAGGCCACTAGGTAGACTAGGTACGACACCATGTGGAATACATGAAATTGGAAGTATTCTGTTATCTGCTGATGTAGACAGTCACTGATCAAGGTAGGCCAGTCATAGAACTCGGTTTTCTTCATGATGTGGGGTATGGCGTAAAACATCCAAGGTTGAAACTTGGTGGCATCTTCTGAGCCAGTGACCCTGTTGAGCAAGGTGATAATGATGGCAATTTCATCCTTAAACTCTCCTCGCCCGACATTCTTAGGCAATGTTTTGTGTTTCGCCTTCATCCACCTCTGTGCAATCTTCTTGCTATATTTATCTTTGTGCATATTCCATATCCTTTCGCATTCACCCTTTGAGAGAGTAACGCTTTCAGGCCATGGGGGAATGGAAAAACACTTCTCAATCACATCAGGCTTTAGACTGCAAATCAATCTACCGTCTACTGACCGGATCTCCCTTGTAGTCGGGTTATAATGCTTAATGCAAGCAATTACGAACTCAAGACTCTGAACTGATATAGGGATTGACGTTGCTGCAAGGAGTCCAGAATGTCCCAGGTTCCTGATTGAGGTGTTGCCTGTGCTCTCCAAGGCATGTAAATCGAACACCGGCTTAACATGATGCAAGTTTGTCTCAACTGTTTTGACGTAATCATGATAAAGAGCTGATTCAGTCTTGAAAACATTGGGAGTGTACTCCATTTTGGAAAACTTGAAGAATGACTGTAAACTCGCCTAGGTGCAAACAAGTCTTGAGCAATTTCTATTTTTAGAATGCCGATTTTCTTGCTCCAACGGACAAATTTTTTGAAAAATTTTCTGAGATATGGGTTTTGTTTAGAAATTCGTTACAAGACAACCCAAATCGTTCGTTTTTGAAAATTTTGAATTTTGCCTAAAAAAGCAGCAAACCCTAATTCTTCAATTTTTTCCAAATAAATCGCACTGGGTTTTGTTCGTAACAAGATTAGAAATGGACCCAAATTTGATTAGATTTGCAAAACCCTGACGGTTGATCGAAAAAGCAGCCAACCCTAGGTTTTGAAATTTTCTTAAAAAAAAACTATGATATGGGTTTTCTTCAGAAGACTGATTGGAGAGGACCCAGATGATTGAAAATTGAATGCACTGATGTTTTCACTGACATGCAAAATAAAAGCAACTACTGCAACTTCATGAAGTTCTTGAAAATTTCCTTCAGAAGATTGAGGTGAAAAGACCCAGATGGTTGAAAACTGAAAACCTTGGCCTTCCCTTTGAAAAGTTTGATCTTCTGGATGAAAAAGCTTGAAAAAGCAAGGGTTTATGCTTGCTGATTTGAAAAATCTGATGAAAAACCAGCAAAGATGAATTCTTGGATCATGAAAATTCTTCAAACTTGCTGCTCCAACTTTCTCCTTTGAAGGCTACCTGCAAAAATAATAAAAATAACATAAAAGGGAGGTGTTAAATAGACTTAAGGTTTTGTTTTTACTTTGCTTTCTTTTGCTTTTATTTCCAAAACCCTAAATCTCAGCTTCATTGGACTTGGACGCCTCATTCTCCTTGCAAATTTGAAACTTTTGAAAACTCCGAAAAATTTTCTAAGGCATCAGAAGTTGGGCGCCCTTCTTCAGCAGGGGCGCCCACTTTATCCAGTGTTAGTCAAATTTTTAATATTTTCAACTTTTCTTCATTTTGAACCCCTAGTTCGCCTCTGATTTCCCGTTTGCAGATTGATTTGATAGGCGAGCTGAAGGATTCATTGCGGAGCTCAACTGATTCTAAGAAGATTTTTCTGGAGGCATCTCTGGCGAAACACTTCGTCTTGACCGCCAAAATCATAGGTGCCTTATCCTTCCAAGGGCGCCCATTTGGTCCAGAGTTAGCCATTTTCATGACCTTCAAATTTCTTCATTAGCTCCTCTTCCATGGATGATCTCTTTGAATCTGGAGCTCCGGGCACCAGATCGACTGCCTGTTATGCTCATCGCGAAGCTGACGAGATATGAGGTGGGGTCCTCTGGGATGAACTTCGTCAAACAATGAATTTTAGGCCCTCAAAAGTTTGGGCGCCCATCTAGGCTGGGGGCGCCCATGTTGACCAGACTTAGCTTATTTTCCACCTTTTTTATGCTTGCTTCTGAACTTTAAAATTCAACTCTCGCCAGACCCTCTGTTCAACTTCTTGTATCTTGCGACTGCGACCTCCGATAGACGCGCTAGATATCTCGTCGGAGAGCTGGATCAACTACGAAGAAATCACGTTAGACATACTTCTCTGAATTCATCTATTAGAGCCCCTAAAAACTTGGGCGCCTTTTCTCTCCTGGGGCACCCAAAGTCACCAGACTTAGTCAAATTCTGATAATTTTCGTTTTCTCTTGTTCTGACGTCAGTGTGGATACCCCCATTCAACGCTGAATTCCGGATGATTGGATTGTCTGATGACTGCACCGCTGGATTCGTCGCGTAGCTGACAGAGAAAGGAACAAGTTTGACTGGAGGCACAAACCCTAATTTTGTCATCTGATGCCCTAAAAAGATGGGCGCCCTTCTTCACTGGGGGCGCCCATGTTTGGCAGTGTTAGAAAATTTTCATCATTTTTTCATCTTCTTTCTCATTCTTCGTGACAGCTTCATGAATTCATCTTCTGTTGAATGCTCTGATGTTGAATATGACGCCTGGCAGCCGAATGACCTCCATTGATGACCTCGGAGCTCTTGATATGCTTCTGAAAAAAAAAGCAGAATAGACCCAGTAGGGCAAAACTGATTATTTTGAGATTCTGACTGCACCAGCCTGATGTGGATGTATTTTGAGCCAATCAAAATCAGTTTGGGACCCGACGGACCAACTTTCTATTTTTAGAAAGTTTTGCCAATATCCGTTTTTAAAGAAACCCAGAAAAACCCAGAAAACGTTACTAATTTTAGAAAATTTCTAAAAATAGCAGTTTTCCTAAAATTTAGGGATGAAAAACTGAGATCTGGATTTTGTAGGTTAAGCTACTCTAAGCCGACCCAGATCGTCAGAATTTGAAAATTTTGCGTTTTAACCCCTCATGCAAGACCTGCACACCCAAATTTTGACCTTTTTGACTGATTTAACAAGACTTTTACTCATTTCTTCAAAATATCTGAGTGTAACAAAAATTTTAATTTTGGGGTACAACACCTTGGAAGGCTATCAAATATACGAGATATGAACACGTGTGAAACCTATGAGCCTCTAAGAAACTAGTCATCTGCTTGTGGAGCGTATCATTGATCAGAGCGGGCCAGTCATAATGTTCTCTATTGCTCACATTTTGGCGATGACATAGTACATCCATGATTGAAATTTGTTTGCCTCTTCTTGGCTGATTGAGTAGAGTGATCATCACTGCATACACATCTCTGAACTCTCCACGTCCTACATTCTTCGGCAAATTGGCTCTTTTCTCTTTAAGCCATTTTTCTGCCATCCTCTTTTGACACTTGTCTTTTGACGCATTGAATGCCTTTTGCACTCTCTCATAGATATGACCACATTTGCCGCACATGGTGGAATGGCGAAGCACCTTTCAATATGCCTAAGCTTGAGGCAGCATATCACTCATCCATCCACTGATCAAATCTCTCGTGTGGTAGGGGATGTAATGCTTAATATAAGCTATTACAAATTCCACGCTTTGTGCTAAGATGGGAATTGCCGCTGCCTCAAGCAATCCAGATTGCTCGATGTTCTGTAATGTGCATTGGTCTATGCCTTTCAACTTTTTTGAGTTGACCTTTGGGTGTGCCTAATGCAGATCGATGTCTATCGTTTTCAGGAAGTCATGAATTAAGACCGTTTTGGTCTTGTATTCGACTTGAGAGAACTGCATTTTGAAAACCTTGAAGATTGACTAGGCACACGATACTATTCAGACAACTTTTCTACAATTGCTAAAAATAGCCTTGTCGAGGGGTAATTTTTATGAAAAAATCTAAGACATGGGTTTTGTTGAGAATAATTTTCTAAATGGACCTAGAACGTCAGAAATTCCAAAAAGTTACTTTTCCTCGTACATGCAAGAGTCCTTCGGTGTAGAGGTTTCAGAGGCAACAGAGGCTTATTTTTCTCAAAAAAATCTGACACATGGGTATTGTAGGCACTTCAAAGCTTAACAAACCTAGTTTGTCTAAATTTTGAAATTATGACCTTTTCTAGAAACCCTAAAAAATAGGAGCAGCAAGGCAACCTTTTTTTGGAAGAATCTAGCACATGGGTTTTGTTGAAAAGTTTGTGGTGATCATACCCAGAAGGTCAAATCTGTGAAAAACCTTTGTTTAGTTGGACATGCAAGAAGATCTAAGGCAAGAATAGAAGAAAAAGACAAGAAGTTTGGAAGTTATAAACTGCCTCTCTTGACAAGAAAATCATGCCAAAATGTAGCCCTTGATAAACTGTCCCTCTGTGCAACTTATTCTTGAAAGCATGAAGAACACTAAGAAAATCCTCTGTTAGATCTTCAAAAAACGTTGGAGAGGAAAAATGCTTGTTCTTGAGCTTCAACCTGCAAAGAAAGATGATGAATGACACCTAGATTTGATAAATAGTGTTTGATGTTGAATCCATCAAGTTTGGGCACCAACACATGATTGAGGAGTCAATTTGCATGATTTGGAGTTCACGGAACTGATTTCCACCAATTTGGGGACATTTTAGACATGAAAAGGCTTTCTAAATAGACAACTTCAGTCAAGTAGGCCTAGTTTGACTTTAGGCATCCAAGTTGAGGAGTTGAACATTTTCATTCTTCTTCTATGATGAAGTACCTCAATTTGATCTCTGATTCTGGTTGCTCGGTTGATCTTGAAATGTTGCTGACAGATCCATTGCTAAGATGAAACAACTCTGAAGAAGTGTGCTTGGAAGTTGTGAAGCTCAAAACCTGAGTCTAAAGCCTCTAATTCTTGGGCGCCTTTTCCCAAGATGGTGCATTTTTTACCAGAATTAGTCAATTTCTTGGGTGTTCTTCAATTCCTCCAATTTGACCCTTAGTGCTCTGATCTGAGATCACCAATGACTGATGAGTTTGGTGATCTTGCTGAAACATAGGATGGATAACCAGTTCAGTCCCAGAAAGGATGACTAGCTTCGCAAGTTGTGAAAATTGATTTAGGGGTCTCAAAAGTATGGGTGCCCCTAGCCTGCAAGGGCGCCTTTGACCTTTTGACTTGTCATTTTCAGTTTGCAAACTTTCACAAACAGCCCCAATTTGATCTTCGTTATCAGATGTTTGATCTATTTGTTGAATTTGTTGACGGTGCCATTGTCGAGATTGATCAAGACAAAGGACTTCCTAGAGGTTACAGAGCTTGAAGACTGCATCTAACTGCTCAAAAAGTTGGGCACCTATTTCTACGAAGGTGTATTTTTCTTAACACTTAGCCAATTCTTCATGTCTTTCATTCTGCCTTTGCTTCCAGTGTTTTACGCTTGATCTTCGTTTGTGAGTGCTTGACAGGTCTTGTGTGCTTGCAATTGGATTGATCATGAAGCTGAAAGGATGTTAAACAGATGCCTTGGAGAAAGGAGTTGCTGAAAACCTCCATAGGTGGCTCAAAATGATGGGCGCCCTTGGCTAGTAGGGGCGCTTTAGCCTTACTTGACTACCATCTTTGATGATATTTGCTTTCAACATCTTCTGTCTCCGCTTTCATTTGCCAGTGATCTTGCTTGACGATGCACCAGAAAGCCAGTAGAATTACGAAGGGGATGACTGTCTTGGCAAATCTTGATGACAGCCTTTGACCTTTTAACTTCATGGGTGCCCCTGGCCAGCAGGGGCGCTTTTGGCTGCAATTTCATCATTTTCCTTTGAAAATCTTCATCTCTTCGCATTTCACGTTTGTCGTGTAGCTTGACTAGTTTGAGCATTGTTGTTAATGACGCGAACGCGTGCATCTTAGTAATTACCTTCACCATGCTACGTGTACGGGTGTTGGAAAAATGGCTAACGCATGGACTTTGTAGCCTCTTCCTTGTAGCAAGGCATGCATCTTCCAGACTTAGTCAATTTTCAGTATTTTTCACTTTTGAGAATCCCCTCCGTCATAGAGCATCTTTTTAAGCATCTTTCGCCATGGATTTTTCGTTGAAGCTTTTGAGGCTTAGATTTCAATACCTGGTATTGGCCATCTACCATAAATGGCTGCACAGGTCCTAGCTTTTCTCCTGAAAAAATGAAGTAGACCCATCAGAGTAAAACAAACTTTTTGGTGATTTTGACTTGACCAATGTGATCATGAAGTCAAATTATCCTATCAAAATCATTTTCAACTAATTCTGGAAAGGTCCTATTTTCAGGGGTTTTCCTAAAAATAGGGGTACGAAACCCTAATTTTTATATTTTCAGAAATTTGCAAGTATCTTCCTTGATGTAAACCCACAAAAAGCCTAGGTTTTGTTTGACCTAAAATGAACTTTTGACAACAATTTTACATGATTTTAGACCATTTTGATCAAAATGCCTTATTGAAGCAAAAATGTATTTTGGGTACAACAAAGCTCTTGGAAGGGCAAGTGGATTTCACTTGCTAGCAGAATTCTTTAGATAAAATCTATTTTGCCTACTCTTCCCATCAATTTAATGTCAACTCTAGAGACCCTTACTAGAATCATCAAAAGTTTGGAAAAACAATGAGGAGATTTCTATGGTATTGACTAGAAGACAAAGAGAAATCCTCTTTGGTCTCTTACGAAAGAATTTTCCCTATGAAAGAGGAAGGGTCGGCCCAAAACAAAATCTTTGAAAGGAATAATAGAGTTTTGGGAGCCAAGTTGGTATGGTGAATGTTCTCCTAGTCAAAGTAATGGTGCAAACTACTAAATAAAAAATACTTGGAATTGAAAGACTCTAGCAAAATTTTAACTATAGCAAATCCACCAAATGGATCTCATATCTGGAACTCCACGATTCAATGTCACCCCATCATTGTCAATCACTTGTCATGGGATATAAGAATGGCCCAGCTAAATTCTGGCTCAATTCATGAAATGGATTTCAAAGCTTTGGGATCAAAGAGGATTTGAGAGAAGCTCAATTTCATTAGACAAAGTAATGGGGTAAAAAATTCTACAATCATTGCTACATTGATATTGCCCAAGGAGTCCAAATTACATGTTGGTAGGAGTCTTCTCAAATGGCATTATCAAAAAACCAAAAATCAATACTTGAGGAGGAGCTAAGAAAAAAGAGAATAAATAATGGAGTAGGTGGGGATACTATAAGATGGGCATACACCAAAATAAGGATCTAGTTTGCCAAATTAGGCTATTTGTTCAAGTCTGATGAATCAAGGCACAAAGATTGGTTATTTACAACCTACTAAAGTAAGCCATGTCTACCTAACATCAACACCTTTACATGGGTAGCTATTCATGGGAAAATCCTCGCATGAGAAAGTCTAACGAATGGAGGACCTTCTCGATGTGTGCTATGTTTAGAAAACAAAGAAATTTCAAAACACTTGCTAATTCAATGTCCCTTCACAATCAAGTGCTTAGGCTTTGTTATGTGCAAGGCTAAATTGGAAAAGTGTGTTTTTTTATCTCTTCTACAACTATCTTGAAATTGGCTGATCATGGTTCAAAGAGGATTTGAGACAAGCTCAATTGTATTTGACAGAGGAATAGGTGATGCTACATTAATGTTGTCCAAAGAGTTCAAATTATACACTAGCAAGATTCTTCTCAAATGGCATTTTGTAAAACAAAAAATTGATACTCAAAGAGTTGATCAAAAGGAGCATAAATATTGAAGTGGTTGAGGAAACTCTGAGATGGGCATGCACCAAAACATCATTCTATCCCACCAATCTAGGGTATATGTTTGAGATTATTGACTCAAGGGACAAATATTGGTCGATTACAACCTACTAGAGTAAGCCCTATCCACCTAACACCGACACATTTGCATGGGTAGCTATTCATGGGAAAATTCCTATAGGGGAAACACTAAGGAAATTGGGAATAGAAGATCTCTCTTGATGTGTACGAAAACAAAGAAACCTCAAAACACTTACCATATCATTGTCCCTTCATGCTCAAGTGCTAGGCCTAGCAGTGTGCAAGACTGACTTGGAAAGGTGTGTTTCTATAATTGTTTTCAAATTGGTCAATTATGTTCCCCAAAACATTATTCTTAGGATTTTGGATAGTCAACTAGTCTCTTCATATTTAGCACATCTCAAAGGAGAGAAATAGAAGAGTTTTCCAAGAAATGTCAGTATCCATTAAAGAAATTTTCACCAAATTGGATGTAGCAATAGCAATAGTTATGGCTCAACTTCAAAATTCCCAACAAAAAATAAATCTTTCACTTCCTTGTACAAATTCATCCTTAAATTTTGGTCTCTTTTAAAACTTGCCAACATCCATAGGAGTCAGAGTTAATTCTTCATAAAGAAAAAGGAGAGTTATAAGAAGAAGAAAAAAAGCTCATAAATATACTAGAGTTTGGCATTAAAATCTTTTTTTATCTTTCAATTCATTAGACATGTTCAAATACTTAGTTGAAAGATTCTAGAAAAAGACCTTAACTCAGTCCTCATTAGAGCTTTGTTGTTTTCATAAGTGTTCTTCATATATTTATGAGCTTTGTTGCTTTAGTAAGTTTTCTTCGATCAGAGTTGTCAAAGATTCATATTCCCTTGCAAAACCAATTACAAAGCCAATAGTCAATTCTTGGTGTTAAAGATGACCTTGGGGTGCTCTGGAACATCTCAAGGAAGACAGAAAACAAGGGAGCAAATGAAGGAATGATGTATTTATAGTTTGCAAAAAAATTGCCAATTGCACCAAGGAGCAATTTCATAAAGGCCCCAACAATTTCTACGACAACTAATTCATGCAAAAGGCAATTACATAACCGCCATAGCAATTTCCACAACCTTCAATGCATGCAAGAAGCAATTACATAAACACCCCAACAATTTCATCATTTTGTCTTGTGGGGCAAGGTTATATTTGAAGACATCTCTTCCACTCCTCTATCACTATTCAACGGAAAATGTCAATTTAAAAGCATGTAGTTTATAAAAACAAGTTGAAAACATTATGCAAAGGGTAGCACTTATGTTATTCTTCATGTTAGATTTTGAATTTTGACACAACCTAAAGAGCAAGGTTTTAATGGAGTTGCCAACAAGATATGTCTATAACATGGTTACAAGACTCCAACTTGGCTCAAACTCGGCAAGATGACTTCTTGTGACTCAATCTTTGTGCTCAAACTCGACAAAGACTCGGCCAATTGAAAAACCATGAGATATAGAGAATTTTAAGGATTTAAAGCTTTTACCATGCACCCTAAAATAAATAAATTTTAAAGACAATAAATTAAAAAATATAGAAGCTACTTTGATCATTTACACAAGCATACAACAATTACATGACTACAAAAGTGGATTTTAGCTAAAGGAAACAAAAATTTTAAATATATAAATATTGTCAAGTGTTTTAGATATATAAAACTCATGGATTATGATATTCATGCCATCAAAAACCAAAATCACAGAGTTATGACCAATGGTAAAAGGAGTTTGTGTTGCTTAACCTAGCATTGTTGCCTATATGCGGATTCATGCAAGTGGATCTCAAATGTGTGTGCAACTACAACCATGGGAGCATTACAAAGGATAGGGATTGACTTAGCATAAATGTAATCCAATTACTACAACCATGGGAGCATTACAAAGGATAGGGATTGACTTAGCATAAATGTAATCCAATTACTTGGGATTTATCTAGGAAAAATTCAAAAGAATAAAACAATGTTGCTTTTCCATCCAACATCACCCAAAATGATTTTTATTTTTTACTTTTTAAAACTAGTGTAGTGACCCAAAATGATATCTATTTTTTGCTTTTTAAAAACTAGTGTAGGGGTCTAGGAGTAGTGCCAACAACAGGGTTGAGGTGTAGCAACCCTCACAAGGATCAAGGAGCAACACACTTTGCGGGGGTGTGGGGGCAACATCACTAGCAAGTTCAAAGGTAGCTTCACTCATTAGCCATCATCCAAGAGTCCTACAACCCTTCAAAAAATGATTGAACTTCACACTTTTACAATTGAATGTCTTCAATTTTTTGTTCTTCTTGTTTATTTTCACTACCTTGGTTGTGTCTTCCCAACAAGACTAATTGGGTCTAGTGATTCTAACAAATTCAATGAATCTAACCTAACTCATCA
>VDFB02199121.1:0-28529 GCA_007258455.2 Sequoia sempervirens | reverse complement strand
TAAAAGAAATTAAGGAAATCTTGGGACATTACAAGTGACAAGAGCATCACATTGTAAATTGTTACATCCATTCCTTATACCCCATGAATCTAATGTTTTATACTTCTCACAATAATTAAATTTCATAATTGTCTTACCATCATGCTTAAAAAATTTAACCAAACAAAATTTCTAATCATTCTCTATAAAATTTTATTTTTACTTGTACTTTTTTGTTTCTTTTGATTAATATTAGACCCCTCCTTAATTTGGTCATTGATACTAGTCCCTTCTCCAACTCGATATGTTTCTTCATTTGAATTATCATTTAAAGAAGACCCAAAAATCTCTTAAACATTTCTTTCAACGGTTATTATGAGACTCTTCACCTAACATTGAATTATTAGCAGTTTTAGAATCCTTCTCTCCAATCCACATATACATTTTTCCAATGGTAGTTTATTTTTTTAAGACATATTTTGAAGTACGTAAATAATAAAATAATAATATTAAAAACTTTACAAAATTTAGAAATTATGTATGCACTAAATTTTTTAAATAAATAAAATATAAATGCATATATAAATTTTATTGATATATTTTTTTATATATTGATAATGGATAAAATATTATTTTCTCCTTCTCGCTTGGATAAAATTAATGTCGATGGAGCTTCAAAAGGTAATATTGGAAATGTTGATATGAGAGGTGTTTGTTGTGAACATAATAACAAGGTTAAGTTTTGGTTTTCTGGTAGTCTTGGTGTTGCTTCCAATGACTTTGGTGAGGTTACAACCATTCACCAAGCTCTTTTAGTAGCTAAGATAAAACATTTTTCTCATATTATTCTAGAATTTGAATCTAAAATTTTGATTGATCATTTCAACAATCAGTCTTCCTCTTATTTTCAGCAGTGGCAGTTGAATGTGTGCAAAAGAGACATTGACATCCTTCTTCACGGTTTCAATGTTGTCTAGTGAAGCCATACTAAAAGGGCAAGAAATCAGGTTGGTGATTTTTTGGCTAAATCTGTTTCCATGTTGCACAATATCAATTTTGATATTGGAAGTGATCAAGATTGTCCTATATGAGATTTGAACAATGCCTTTGACTACAATGCTTCTCTGGATTCTTCATCTCTACTAGGGTTCTCCTTGTTGGTGCTTTTGGTTTCTAGGATGCCTTTCCTACCAACTTTGCTGTTCCTTTTGTTAATTGGTTTTCCTTTTGTTTTATTTTTTTAAAGTATAAAGACGATAATTACTTCTGATATTCACAACATGTACATTCCTCATGGTTACAAGGGTTTATACCTTGTCTATGGGGTTCAAAGGTTTCTTCTTCTTGTTCTGATGGTCCATCTTCAATCAATATGGATTTTCAGGATTTTTCAAACTGTTGTGTCCGGTGTCTTTTTTAGATGGTCAGTTTCCATATATAATCAATTACTTTTTTAATATATTTTTTTGTCTTTATGTGAAAAAACTTTCCAATTCTAAAAAACAGTCAAAAAGTCCAATACAATTCTAAAGCTATTCAAAAAAAAGAAAGACAATAAATTTATAAGAAATTTGTTTCTTATTCATAAATGAATATAAATTTTCAGGATTCAACGGTCTTTAATTTTTCCCTTTCTAATCTATAATAGAATCATTCAAACAAGTTCAAAGCTTTCTATATATATTTTCATTTTCCTCTCATTTCTAAGATGAGAGGGGGATCATTAAAAGATTTAACAACATCGAGGTTGTTGTAAAAGGAGATTCTCTTAGAAGCCTATGTTGCTCACGGATCTTAATCATTTATATGCCATGCTATCCTTTATTGTTGTTTTCAGAATGAAAATCATTCTAATAATATGAGTCTTTATGAAAAGAAAATACAAAAAGTTTACATGTCATTTTCATCAATTATTTCTTTCTGAATTCAGATTTGTAATAGTCCAAAGGCAACCATGAATTTGCAGACAAGTGTTAGACAAAATACCTCTTCCTGTCTACCTTTAACTTACCAACTTGTTGATATCACTCTCTTTTGCTTTACGATAGTATTATCTCCTTAACCACAAGGAATGTATTTTAGAATAATTTCATGTGAATGTGATAATAAAATTCTAGGAAAAATAAGAGGATCTTAACTACATTGTCAATAATCATTTGTATAGTAAAGGTGCAGCTGGATATTTATCAATTTATTTGGGTGTAAATTAAGGTTTAACCTGTTTGTTTAACTAGAGTTGATGTGACAATATTGCAATTATTAATGTAATTTCATTTTCCTTAGTGATCTGTAGTATGTTTCTTGGACCTTATGAGTATTTAATATTTTATCTATGCTTTTTATGATTTCGTTTTCAGAATGTTTACATTTATATTATTTACATTTATTTTATCAATTGAATACAATTTTTTTTTGGAGTGTAGATTTTTCTTAAATATATATAAAAAAGGGCATTTAGTGAAGGTGAAGAACATCTAGTCAAAGTACTATTTATTTTAGTATAAATAAATAAAATTATTGTTAATTTTGTGTACTTGTTTCAAAATCATATGCAAGACACTTAAAAAAATAAATCTACATATATTTATCATTGCTGAACATAATTTTTTTTTTTAAATAAACAAAAGACTTTTAATTTATTTAATTAAAGTGAATGTAGAAGATTTGGAGAGTCTTATCATTTCAATACCATTTTAAATATAACAATTTTAGAAAAAATAATGTTACCTTACGACTTATCCTTATTTTTAGATTATAGTACTCACATACTTAGCCCCTTTTTTTTTTAGGGACATATCATAGGACATGATGATGATGGTAGATTATGGTTTTTTTTAAAGATGACTGAAACTAGATTTGTGTATTGTACATCCTTATCTTTGTTTATTGACTTAATTACCTTGAATGTTAAAGTGACTTATTTAGCCAACTATAGTTGCCTCTAGGTTTAAAAATTCTATGAAGATAATGTCAAAGATCTTGTAAGCAACAAGTTTAAAACAATATCAGAGAATATATATACTACAAAGTAAATAGTGAGATTTGTAGATAAAAATATATTTTAAATTATAGAGAAAATTGAATTAAAAAAACCGTTACTATTGACTAATTATATTAGATGTATTAATGAGGATAGAAAACTATAATTTTTTAAATTGTTTTAAGAAGCACAAATTCAAATATAAAATCTTTATCTATAATAAAGCTCTACAATAGATTTTTATTTATTTTTTAAACAATATTATTTTAAAATCAAATAAAATTAAGAACATGATCTAGTAATGTGAGAAATTGGATATTACTTACAAATTATAGTCCAACAACTTCTTTTTTAATCTTTATGTAATTTCAATAACTTTTATTAAGTAATGTTTTTGAAGGTTACATATAAAGTACTTAAATTTATTGTTACAATATAAATTTGTAGATTCATATTTAAAACATATTAAGACAATTTTATTAAAAGATTCTAAAAATTAGAACATTTATATTTTATATTTAAAAACATTCTAAATTAATTAGAAAATTAAATTGCATTTACCTATAATAAATTTAATAAAAATATAATAAATCAAATTATTCAATTTAACAAATTTTGAAATTGTAATATAAGATTTAAAATTGAAAAAAACAGTCCATAAACCATGAAATCCAAGCTAACAATCCATAACCACCAACTTTATTTGAAAGTTCTATTACTTTCTCAAACAATAATCATCATCATTACCGTGTTTAAATAGTAAGACAATAATCATTAGCAGAGATGTTATCTGGCCTATGTTTAAGCATATATATAAACAATATGAAATCACCCAAGTCAAGAAAAATTATAGCTTTATATAGACAATCAAGGTTATGATTTTCACATTATCAATATTTATATGCCAAGATTTAGCAATCATAGTAAAATGACATGGTAGGCGAGGAACTAATTTTTCCACATTTTTCCCTCAGTCATGATCCCATGGGTCTTTCAACTATGCCCATAATAATAATTATTACACTAATTCAAAAGAAAAAGTAATATACATGTGAATTCAAATATCATAGCAACATACAAATTCAAAAATGATTAAGGACTCATTTAATCATGAAAACTAGTATAAGAATTATTTCAAGCGTAGATGAGGAAGCATCATAACACACACTCACAAGCATCAAATCACATAGTGGCATATCATTCTTTCTATGTGTTATCATAACTAATAGTTGAAATGGCTCTCTTCCATGATACTTTCACTTGGTTTTTACATAGAGTGGTCTACACATATGGGTACTAAGTGTGTGATAATTTTTTAAATCATTATGTTATATAAACATTTTTTGGTTCGTAGGTGTTTTTTTAATCTTGGAGCTATGAATCAGACAAGTCACAAATATGGGATTGCGGGTCAAGTTGCGATCACAATAGTCTAGTGGAGACTTGAATCTTGGTGGCCACAACAACAATACCATCACTTAACCATCACACTTGCGATGAACCCCTATGCTGTATAAATATTAATTTTGTTTATTGTTAGTTAATTTTTCTTGTGTCCTTTTGGTTTATTGGCTAGTATAGAATATTCTTATGTATTGATATATTAGTTCACAAGATTATTCAATAGCAACACATAGAGTTGAAAATGCTCAAACAAACTTGTGCCATATATAATAAATATTTAAAAACCAATTATTGAAAACCCAACAATGCTTCACTGTATTGATTTTTACTTCTCAAATTATATGTGGAAAAAGGTGTACATAGACAATTTATATAGAAGTTCCATTCAACATTGTCTCACCTATTCATGAATTGTTTTAAATCTTGTGTAGACACCTAAAATGCATGCTTGTATTTTTGCTATTATTGCACTAGATCTACCCCACATACCTACTCCTAACACTAATTATCTTTGATCATTCTTCTAATGTTAATTGAATAAGTTTCACCTATTCAATTAACAAATCTAACATTTCTTCTAGCATTGATTGAATAAATTACCTTTATTTATTGAATTAATTTAATCTATTCAATATTATCTTCTAATATTCCAACTTTAATTGAATAAATCACATTGATTTAATTAAGTCAATCATTTCCCTAACAACATCCCATTAAATAAATAAATAAATGAATATTTATTTAACACTTCGAAAATCCTTTTCACCATTAGTGGAATAAATAAATCAAGTTTAGTCAACTAATTAATCATTTGCATATTTTCCACCAATTTTGATTAAAATAATCAAGGTCAACCTTGCACAAGGCTCCCAAATCTTGTAGATGACTTCAAGTACACAATGGTCCAAAAATATCTTTTTCAATCTCCACCCTTCATCAAGACTAGATCAAATCTCCACCCTTCATCTCTCCTCAATCCTTGCTCTAATCATGTGCACCAATCACATGATGCCACTTGTCATCTTCTCATTCTTCCCTACATGATGATGAACCATAACCTCCATCTCACAAGATCTAATCACATCCATCCATCCAAACTATCCAAAATCTATAAATTGACCCATTCACAAGCCATTTTCAAATAAAGAAGATTGGATGCAGTAAGGTCATGTTGCAAAATTAGACAATCACATTCAACTTGAACAATCAACCATCACTTGGAGTACAACTCTTAGGTCATCAAAGGTTTGCATGATTTTTGCCATCATTTTCATTCTTTTTGCTCTATTCGAAGTGCATTCTTGATATAGGGTAGGATTTATTGTTTTACGCTTTTATTTTACCTTATATTCTATTTACATTTTGACATGCTTAGTGGGAATGGTTTTTACCATTGAAAACTTATTTCTCTTTACTTATTTTTTCTAATTTTGGCATTCAAGCATTTGTTTCCATGAAATTCTAATAATGTCCCATTTTGAATAGTTGCTTCACGCAGATGATGCGGTGATTGTTGCATTCGATTGATGTTTTTATTTGCTTCAATGATTGCTAGGTTGAATTCTCCATTGGTTCTACCAAGGAACATAGAGGATGAGAGGTAGGTTGGAGGAAGTATACATGGTCAAGGAGTGTCAATGAAAGGGATGTAGTAATGAAGGTATGTTGGATGATGGATTGAGATGGGTAAGAGGGGTGGATAGAAGGATGGGATGATGGAGGTGTGAGTAAAAAAAACTAGTACCAACAAATTCACAAACCATGTTGGGTTCTGAGATTGGCTCTTATGTTGTATGTGACGGTGGCTTTTGGATTTTTTGTTTTGGGACTTGTTGGCTTAGGAGATCATGGTTTTCTTAATGCTTGTGGATGGTGGGACTTTGGGATTTTAGATCAAGTATAGATATATATCTAGATTTTGGGACCCAAATAAATTTTGTGTTTTGATTAATTATATTTTTGCTTGGATATGGGAATTGCTAGAATTTGACATTACTAGATTTTGGAGTCCAAGTGGATTTCAAATGTTTGATGTTTTAGGATTGTAGATAATTAATTGCTAAATTTATAATTATGGAATTTTGTATTGAGGTTTTTAGATCTTGATGACTAGATTTTGGAACCCACATGAACTCTTTGAAGTTTTGGTATTTTTGGATCTTAGGATATTGGACTTTGAATGGCGAGCTAAGGCCTATGAGATTTTGGGACCTAGATAGATTTTTGGGTCGATGGAATTGAAGTTCTTGGGATTTCAACTTTTGGGGTGTAATATTTTTATTCTTGGAGGGGTTCCTTGAGATATGCTAATGCATCCAAGTCAATTTCAAATATCATTTTATGATCCCTTAGGGATATATTATCTTGAAGTTCCATGAAATTGGTGATAAATTCATCATGATGGAATAAGTCACATGGTGTATAATTTTGTTAGTCTAGGGTCATGGATTCAAGAAGTGGATGGTTAATGTAGTTGATAAGGTTGATGGAAGGAGTGGTGATGGGGGTGATGGTCTCAATGAAAGGATTAGTGATAAAGATGATGAAGTTGATGAAATGATTGGAGATGAGGGCGATGGGGTTGATGAAAGGATAGGTGATGGGGTTGATGGGGTTGATGAAAGGGTTGGTGGAAATTAGTTGCTTGTAGGAACGATGGGACATACCTATTTTGATGGTGGGAGAGGTTACCATAGCACTTGTGGAAGTAACATTCACATTTTTATTATCAAGAGGTTTGTATCTAATTCCTTGGAATCCTTAGTTTGCATAAACATGAATTAGTTCAAGGATTCCTTGTTTGTTAAGGCCTAATCTTATGCCTTGATGGCTCATGATTTTACACATACCATTTGTGATGAGATATTTTCTACTTTGGAAGAAAGATACAAATCCATCATTATATACTTGATATGTATTGGTATTTTCAAATTGTTCATTTGTGATGAAGCAAAACCAAATAAAATTAGTTGGTCCCAATGGATATTATATTGGTTCTTGGATGAGGTCAATGGGGGATTGATAGGTTTATTGTTCTTGGTTAGGATCAATGGGATTAATGTGGGTAATTTGAAATTGAGTTGGTTATGGACAAGTTTGATCATGTGTAGGATAAGGATTGGAATTTTTTCTTTGTGATGTGGGTGCACTTACCTTAAGCTTGATATCTCCTTAATCAAATAGCTCTTGGATATACCTTGTAAACTACAAAAGTCAAGAAGTGGGAAGTATTGGGATTTTATGGGGCTTATTTGACTTATATTTTATGGAGCTTATAAATTATGTGAAAGAGGTGGATGACTTCTATTATATTTTTTATGGGTTGATTTGAGAGAATGACAATGTTAGGTGGATTTTCGATGAATTTGACAAGGGATAAATTTAAGAACACCCCCTTGGAAAAGGTGTAAAAACCTGACGAATCTTGTATAATTCCTGAAAAATATTAATTTTATTAGCAATTTTTTTCTTTTTTCAGGAAAAAATATAAATTCAATTGGTGAATCTTTTGTAATCAATAGAGTTTGTAGAAAATCTTGGCGAATTATATTTTTTTGAAACCAATAAAATAATTTCATTGGCGATTAAAACCTATTTTCAAACCAATACAATATTTTCATTATCGAATTAAACTTATTTTCAAACCAGTTAAAAATTTTCATTAGAAAATTAAACTTGTTTCCAAACCAAAAAATATTTTTGTTGGCAAATTAAACTTATTTTCAAACCAAAAAAAAATTCTATTGACGAATAAACCTGTACTCTAACCAATAAAATATTTTCATTGCAAATTAAACCTATTTTCAAACCAATACATATTTTCATTGGTGAATTCAACCTATTTTTAAACCATTTTTTTTTTGTGGAGAATTAAACTAGTATGCTAATAAAAATCATAGCGTGGGTGGCAAAAATATCAAATGCTATATATTGTTCTATTATAGGAGAAATCTTCCACACACCTAAATTCCTACAAAAGGTCTCTGGAATGGAGACAAGTGTCAACATATTATAAGTTCTAATTAGAAGTGAGTGAAATTTATTGTGACTTGTTAGTGGATATTGATAATGATCAAGGTACATCAAGCCACTTAATTCTCTTATCTTTTCAATGCTTCAAAGTACTATGTTTGAAGCTAGATGTCAGTGCAACTTAACGACAATGAATTATATTATTTAATAAGTTAATATGACATTAATATACTTAGAAAATTAAAATTAATGTACAAAAATATTTTAATGTTCGATGGACAACTATAGTTGCATTTTGAAAGGAAATGTCTGAAGCGCTAGACTTGCGAATTCAAACCTCTGGAATCACCCTAGAATCGTTAGATTTGCAAAGATAAATGGTTGAATTTTTATTTAGGTGTGTTATTACTTATTAAACCACTTATAGTCATGACTCAATTTTTGTGAAATAATATTCATTTGCACATCGACATGTGTTTCTTGTGGTGAATTAAATTCTCAAGTGTTGAGTATTGATGTCTTCATTCTATATATACTTCACCAACTTGATGTTCTTCATATCATTTATAAAATATTTACTTTCTCTTTTCTATATTCACAATTTCACTATGATATTATGGAGTCTTCATGGTGTGTCATGCTAACCAAATATTTTTGGGAGAAAAGAAGCAATAATGCATATAGTAGACAAAAGTTGGGTAGGGTATTCACTATTCCTTGTGCGCCTATTGAGGAGGCTATAAGAACAATTCTAGGTAGGGAATGGCTTCAAAACAACCCCCATGCTCTATTTCCTGAGGTAGCTTATGCTTTCTTGTCCAATTGCATGGGACATTTTGTTGGATAAAGAGTTCGTGAAGATACTAGCAATATGTTATTTTCATCCTTTCATTTACTCTCTTTCTTTGTTGGAGTTGGCACTTGAGCATTATAATATTAAATTTGGGTTAGCCCCTGTTGGTGGAATCTTTCCCAAAGTTGATCTGGCTTCTTCTATAGTGCAAGATCTTTCCTTGATTGTTATGAGGTGTGGTATGGTTTGTGATACGACATATAAATCACTACTGAGTCTGGAGTTTTGGAGGAAGGATTTGGGTGATGCCATTTTCATCTCTACTCTTTGTTCAATTCAATTCACCTCTTGCTCAAACACCCAGTTTAGGGCCTTTATGGACCATCATGATCCTTCACTGCTAGTCTCCTTTGCTAATGGTAATGAAATATTTGTAATTCAAAATTGTATCTTTTTTTTTATATATATATATATAGTGGCTTTACCACATTGAGCATTCAAAATACAACAATTGATTTTTAAAGACTGAAAAGACATATTTTTTGTATGATTCATTTTTTTACTTTGACATATATATTTAATATTAGTCTTAATTTTCAAGAAACTAGTATGCAAATAAAAATATACTATACTCCATAAAATATTATTATTTAATAAGTTAATATAACGTCGATATATTAAGAAAATTAAAATTAATGTACAGAAATATTTCATCATTTGATGGATAATTTTCCACACCCAAATTCCTATGTAAAGTCTTTGGAATGAAGACAAGTGTCAAGTTCAACATATTTATAAGTTCTAATTAGAAGTGAGCAAAATTTATTGTGACTTGTTAGTGGATATTGCTAATGATTAAGCTACAAGCCATTTAATTCTCTATCTTTTCAATGCTTCAAATTACTCTACCTAAAGTCAAATGTCAATCCAAAAAACATTTGCAATGGCTCACCCATGTGCTGACGAAGTGCAAATGCAACAATTGGAAATTTGGATTTTCAATTAAATTTAATTATTCTTCTGAAAAAATTAAATTTTAAATAGGTAAATCGAGGTAAGATAACAAGATGAAGATCCTTGATCAGATTATGCAATATCTTTTGTATTAAATTTTTTAACTATCGGCTTATGTTCCAACATAGTGGGATGCAAAACCAAGGTCCAAATTTTTCTTTAAATTTAGTTGGAATTACTAATGAAGTTCATCATAATCTTAATTAAAGCTTTGGTTCAAAAATTGTTATGGAATTTGATACACCAATTTGTCTAACTAGTCCTCGATGACAATTAGCCTTCCTAGGAGCAATTACTAGCCAAAGACTTACACATATATTCAGGTTACACAGCATATGGACTATATAGTCTTTATGAAGATGATGTTAGGCTTCAAATTTTTAGAAGCTATAGATAGATATCGGGTGAACACCTATATTTCTTCATGGTTTATGGCTTCTTTACTAGACATTGGAGTTTCACAGGTTGATGTGTTGTTCCTGGTGAGTTTGATGGTTCAACATGATTATCTAGGATGCTTAGGGGAAGTTTTGGCTGTTGCACATATTAGAGTGGGAATTCTTACACCAAGGGATGTTCCATGCTTCTTAAATGAAGGAGCCATTGTAACTTGACATCCTTTTGTGTCAAATTTCTGCAATGTCACTTTAGTGGGACATCGTCAGATGGTCATTGTGGGATATAATTTTCTAAGGAGTGAAGTTTTGTCATAATTTTGATAAATGTATGTGAATATTGCATTCTGCTACTAGTAGGATTCTACTACTTAGTAACTTTCTTATGTACATTTTGTAAGCACCTTTATAGTTAGCAAAGTTAGATTCAACTTTTATAGCCATGAATAGGCACTCACTATCCTCATCATCCCCATAGTCAGATTCATCATCAGATATACTGGAATATTCTCTAACATAATAATTTTTATTAATTGTTTTACCTTTGTTCTCCTTATTCTTGTCATTCAAAGTGATGAGACCTGCAAAATTTTTATGTTACATCTCAAGTCCTTGTTTCATTTGAATGTCGAACTGACATCTAAGGGCTTAGGGTTCTGCTTGTATCACTGTGGAAGGGTTATTGTATTGGCTTGGAGTCCTTTCTTATGAAACCCTTGGCTTCGAATACTTGAAAAATAGTCTATTTCACTGTTGACTTCCTATTGCCAGTTGCCGGTCACTTAAAAACATCTTATGTCATTCATTGTTGTTGGGTAAGTGGTTCCCTCACACTTAGGTATGAATGTCTTAATTTTCATAAGGTTAAATGAAGGGCCTTTTTGGCCTTTACATCCTTTGCATTATTATGACTTAGGTATTTTGAGTGTTTTTATATTGTATCATCCTAGATGGTCCCCTTCATTAGAACAACTTTTGAGCACATGTCTAAAGGTTTTCACTTAAGTCCCGTCGGCCTTTTATCCTTATCACTCACATTGATTACTTTAGAAGTGTGTGATCCAAATTGGTGACAAGCGATGAGTGGTATTTTTTGTTTTCACTCATCGTGAATAGCTGCTGGAGCTCTTAATTTCAATGTGCGATGAGCGATGTTCTTTGTATCATTGAGGGATCACTTATCGCTAATGGATTTTGAGCCTTGATATTGTAATAGTGATAAGTGATGCCCCCCACCTTATGTTCTTATTTTCATCCTCATCGTGGATGGTCATGAAATGATAAATTTCAATTAGTGATGAGTGATAGGATGGCTTTCCCTTGCATCGCGTATCATGGATATGTTTTAAGTGCTAAGTTCTATATTAGTGATACATGATACATAATGTCACTATGAAATCTCTCATTGCTAATTGCTTCACAAACTGTATGAGGAGAATTAGCTGATAAGCGATGGCCTGATATTTTTGTACCTTATCGCTCATCGCGGATCCATTCCAAAGCTTAAGTTCCAAAACAACGATGAGAAATGAGATTCTCTGAAAGGTTTCTTTCACTAATTTAAAAGATCTTATGAAAATATCTCATGTGCGATGTCATTTGTACTATTTTTTTCATGTAGGTGTACATGTCTCAATTTGGTCTCTTCACTATATTTCCCATTGCTAATAGGATTCAAGGTGCAAGGTGTGAATTAGCGATGTGTGATGGGAATGAACATGATCAAAGGATGTGCCATAGATCCAAGGGTTGACATTTCATCACATGAATGCTTGCATCATTGATAGAGTTGGTCAAGGATGAGGTATATTAGAGATAGGCGACGACTATTCCATGCAGAGGCAACATGGTAGAATCTTGCGGATATCGTATAAGGAAAAAATGAAAGTAGTGGGATGGATGGAGAACCGTTGATTTGTTTTTAAGATAGGGTGATCCAATGGATAAATATTTCATCGTGGTAACATTCTCATCACTAATTATACCCTAAAATTTGGGCAAGGCCAGTGATGAGCAATGGAGTGTATGAGGAACTATTCTCTTCAAAACGTTAGCCATATGTATTTCTCCGATATTAATGGAGCATAGATTAGGTTGGTGATGCATGTTAATTGTCAAATCACATATCATTAATCAGGATTAAGGGAGGACATGGCAGTATTTGAGGTGGCATCGTTGTTTTCTAGGAATAAGTTGTTAATGGTCAAAAAATGATGCTCATGATCGCCATAGATGAAATTTTAAATTATTTAAGATCGACAACCCAGATTCAAAGCCGAGTTGCTAAGTTATCAACTCGCTCACGCGAGGAGTTCTTGAATCATTAATTCCTGCATGCTCCAAAATATCTATTTAATCCAGAGTGCTCGCTGTTCATTTTCACCATCTTTCTAAGTTTGCAGTGGATGAGAGGTGTGGGTGTTAATTCTCCCTGTGTCAAATAGTGAATGTTTATGTCCTGGGTGAGTTAGTTTTTAATTGGGCTCTCTATTGATTATGCTCTATCTGTTAGGATTTTATTTTTTGGGACTAGTTACAATTGTCTAGGTTTGTAGATGTATTTTCTTGCAACTTTTATTTAGAGTCTTTTGAATTACCAACTCCTATTTGTTTTGGAGATGGGAAAGATGAGAACATACCAACTCATCCTGTTAGGAGGTCTAGTCAGCTAAATGTGTTTGAGTGCTATGAGGATATGTTTGTAACTGAGCAATCAAACTAGCCTCCCCCTGATATTTCAAAGGGCAAGAGGAGGGCTTGAGGGAATAAGAAGAAAGAAATTGTGTAGAGTACATACAATTTGAGAAATAGGACCATCCCATCCCAAATGAGATGGTCAAGTTTAAAGGCAAGGAGCTGGCTCAACCAACAAAAAAGGCCAAGAAAAAAGACAAGGGTCATAGGGCCTGCCTGGGCAAACATAATTCTCCTATTTTGCACTTTGATATTTCTTTGGATGCTGAAGGTGACACCGACTTAGGATATGGCCAATATCTTCTCTCTTTGGTGCCATATGGGAGCTCTGATGATGTCGTGGTGATGGTTCCTCCAATTTCATCGAGAACAAGGAGTGGTCGAGCATACTCTAATGTTGATGACTCTGAATAGGGTCTTCTCCTTGTTTTTGTTTTTGATGACACCATGGTCTTTGCATAGGATGTATTTGTTTTAATATGTCTATGGTTTGTCTTTTACTCTTCCATGCTAATGTGGAGGTCCTCTGGCTAATATGATAAAAAATATTTTTTGTTCAAGCATGAACATGGCAACAATGACTAATATCCTGCACATGTGTTTTGTTTTTTGTCCTCTCCTGTTCTCAAATGATTTCATGAAACTACATGGGTAGTTCTTCAAGGATGTAGTTGAAATTAGGTTAATGAAATGAAATGAAAATGAAATTGTAACACAGTTGGATGCTTTTTTCTCCTTTGTTTATAAAGGGAATTTCATAGCTGAGGTTGGAGACAGTTCATAAATTTTGAGTCCAAAATAGGTCAAGGTGAATGCTATTCTCTCAGAGCAAATAAAATGTAAATAGATAAATTAGCAAATATATTAGAAGCTAGTGTAGGGAAAATGTTATACTGTATGAAGATCTTAAATATGGTTTTACAAAGCAATATCAATAATGAAGGAGAATATTAGTTCTAAAATGTTGCTCTCTTATGTATTTTTCTTCCAAATTATGAATGAAGTTGTTAATTATAATTTCATTTGTCTTCAGTCATTTGCACAAAATGAATGGTTTTTTTTTCTTCTTCAGTTCAATGAGTTGATTAAATGCTAAAATGATACCATTAGTTTGTGGGAAAAGGATATATGATTTGATAAGGAAGCAATATTTTAAAACATAGTGAGTTAGATGCTACAAAGTGGCATGCTGATAGTCCATTAATTTCTAATGTTCAATCATAATTGTACTATTGATTGATTGCAATTTATGACTCCATTATCCCCTTAGATAGGGCACTGATTATTTTATTAGTTTATCTCATGGCTGATTGGGCTAGTAATGAACTTGGCTTGGGATTTGAAATGGAAGTGAATTATTAATATATTCAAATTACATTGCACCAACCTTCAGGTATCAACGTATTCCCTGAAATAAATAACAATTTCATAAGAGGTCTACCAAGCCTTAGATGATGTTGGTTTCTCGAGGAATATATCTGTGTGAGGAAATTCTCTTGATCGAGTTGAGATATTATGAGCATAAGTAGGGCTACCCTCTTGGGTTTCACAGAGCCTGAAGAGAAGAAGTGAGGTTCTAAATGACTCACAAAAGTGTTGGCCAATCCTCAACCTTGCTGATAATTGAGTTCTGGCATATTCATAGGTAAGGACTAAGATTGAGTTTGGTTCTTAAAAAATAACCAACAAAAATGGTGACTCTGTTGGAGACTTGCTTGGGAAAATATTTGTAGTATATCAGTTTTCCTTGATAGATTCATAGAGGTTCTTAATACAAAATTCTCACTGACAGTGAGTGGTGACTTCAAAGAACTTTGAACCAATGAAAATATTGAAGGATGAGGAATCATAAAGTAAAAAAAATTGGTGGAAGCAACTTCATATAGTTGAAGTTTGATCCTTTATAAGGAAGGTTGTGACTCTATGCAAAGAACCTTATAGAGTGTGATATCTGCCAATATATCCAAGTATTTTTCCTTGTTTTGACTTAAAAGCAAAAACAATTGTATATGAAAGCCATTTATGAAATAATGAAGAAATATTTTATTCCTAATTCAGTGAGTTAAATCACTAAGGAAATGGAATAGTGATGGTTATGTTGCATACATCTAAGTTGAAAATCTATAATATCTAAAAGGAATGGAAGAATTATGCTTATTTTTGTAGTATGTCTTTTAAAAGTGTTAAGACATATAATACATTTGAGTTGGGCATTTATTATAGGGTTAATAGTTGAAGAGTAAGGTACAATAGAGATACATTGTTTCTCTATATTCTTGGGTAAAATACCAAATATAGAAATGCTAGTCATGCAATCCCTATAATACCCTCAAAGGAAATTCTCCATTGAGAGATATAACTCTTTAAGCTTTGAAGGTATCAAAGGTTTCCCTAAGAAAATTCCTAATGATATTAGAAAACAAGTACCAAAGTTTACAGGGCAAGAATTTGAGTCAGCTTCCAAACATATAAATGCATTCATTGATGTGATGGGTGATTTTGAAATAAATCATGAGGATGTTGTCATGAAATTGTTTGCTTAGTCATTAAAAGAGGATGCCCATGACTAGTACTCATATCTACTAGAGTGTTCTATAGTTTCATGGAATGCTTTTATGATAGAATTTATAGAGAAATTTGGCGAAAGGATTAGTCCAAATGAGATAAGAAGAAGACTTAGGGAAATCAAACAAAATGAAAAAGAGTTAGTTCCTTCTTTTAATCTCAGATTCATGAAAGCAGTAAATGATATTCCTGAGTATTTGAGACCTAGTGATGTAGAGTGTTTAATTACATATCTAGGTGCTTTTGACAATAAAATGAGTTATTTGATAAGGGATAAAGATCCTACAACATTGAAACAGGCATATTGTATTGCTATGGATATAGAAAATACTATTAAATACTCAATGATCAAAGGGTATATGGCTGCAAGTGTTTGTTCTCTTGTTACACATTATAAAGATGAAATAAATAGGAAAGAAAAGGATGATCAATGTAATGGTAATCTTGATGTTTCATTTTTTTCATTCTCACAACATATTGATCTTGAGTAGAGTCAAGATAGTTTTTAGAAGTGTTCAGATAATAGTGATAAGGAATGGATAATTCAAAGACTGTCTAGTATGACAAGGAGTAAAGAGGAATCACCATACAAATTACTAGCAAGGTTTATAGATTCTTTGTTAGAAATACCTAAAAGGTTGAGACCTAAGGATTCAGTTTGCATTGACTTATTTTGTGACATCTATGAGCCAGGGCTTAGTACCTTGTCTAAGGAATTAAAGCATCAAAATTTTGATCAAATAATTGATTGGATTAGAGTCGCTGAGGAAGCAAAGTATGACTATGAACAAACAATGATGTTTCAAAATGGTGAGAGTGCTAGTCCTAATAACAAAGATCAAAAGTTCACTCAAGGGATAAATGGGGATGTATCTAAGGATATATATATGCATAATAGTACAAATGATGATACTGTCATATTTGTAGATACTGTTGGTGTATTATTTGAGGCTGATAATCAGGGTAATGAAGGCAATTTTTTTAATTATTCTCACAAGGAATACAATTTTCTGTGAGGAAAACTTGAAAGCTCCTTTATTGCTCCAGGAATTTGATTTTGTCAATACTCACGAAATTCTTCCTTTACTAGTAAATGCACATATTTCAAATGATCAACTCTTGCAGAGTACTCTAACTATCCCAAAATCAGAACATCCTGATGATTTGGTTGGTCTTAAATATGAAGACAAGAGTGTTTATCTTTAGACTCTGGAACCTGATTTTAATGATGAGATGGGTACATGTAGTCAGTAGGGTTGGGTTTCTAATTGTTTACATGGAGTAGAAATAGGATGTGTAGATCTTGATACAGAGATAGAAATGGTTGTTTTTGACCAAAATTTTGCTGGAGAAGGAAATGAAAAAAATTACTTAGAAGAATAGAAGTTATGTCATCATGAATCAGTAGACATATCATTTGAAAACATAGTTCAAATCCCTACTTTTGAATTCTGAGTTAGTTTATCCATCTTTTGAAATTTTTTGTTTCCTATTGAAAGATGATGATTGGGAAGAAGAATTAAATTATGATAGTGATCCTGAAACAAAAATCATTTTTGATATCTAGAATGATATGAATGATGCCTTTTATAAGAAAGATTTTTCTTTAAGAAAGAGTGAAAGTTCCCTGGAATATGAGAAATGGATATTCCAAGGAAATGAAGTATGGGGTAGCATAATTGATTTATATTGTTTTGAGGCATATAAACAACAATTTGGAAAGAAGATTATGTATCAGTGTTTTGTGTTTACTACACAAGATGGGTATGATGTTGATTCAAATGAATCTGATATCAGTCAGGAAGACTATGAATGTTTCACTTTTCTAAACCAATTAAATGAGCAATCGATGAAAAATAATGATAAGTTGAATTAGGTGGAGTGTTGCACTAATCATATATTCCAGTTAACCCTTGGTTACAACACATAGAGGGACATAAATGAAAGAAATAAGTGCAAGATCAGGTACAAGCCTTTAATGGTTGAACATAACAGTTGCAACATGATCAACTGGTGGACTCTTCATGGTAATGTTTTCAGCTTGGGCATGGTGCAAACAGTGGAAAATAGGATTTTTGACAAAGGTAAACACCAATTTTAAGATTGTTCTGGCCCTGTATCTTATATATATACTGCACATATGTTGTTTGGTTTTGGTTCTCTTGCTTTGTCCTTGGTTTTTTGTTTTTGTTCTTGGCCTGCTTCACCTAAAATTCTAGATTCTCACTCTGTTCACTAAGGAATAGACATCCACAATTGGAGCCATTGATGGGACCTGCAAAATTATTATGTTCCATCTCAAGTCCTTGTCTCATTTGAATGTTGAATTGACATCTAAGGGCTTAGGGTTTTTCTTGTATCACTATGGAAGGTTTATTTTATTGGCTTGGAGTCCTTTCTTATGAAACCCTTGGCTTTGAATACTTGAAAAACAATCTATTTCACTGTTGACTTCCTATTGCTCATTGCCGGTCACTTAAAAAAATCTTATGTCATTTACTGTCATTGGGTAATTGGTTCCCTCATGCCTAGGTCTGGATGGCTTAATTTTCATAAGGTTAAATGAAGGGCTTGTTTGGCCTTTACATCCTTTGCATTATTATGACTTAGGTGTCTTTGAGCCTTTTTTTATTGTATCATTCTAGAGCCCCTTCATTAGAATTTTTTTTGAGCATGTGTCTAAAGGTTTTCACTTAAGTCCCGTTGTCCTTTTATCATTATCCCTCATCACTGATTACTTCAAAAGTGCATGTTTCAAATTAGCGATGAGCGATGAAGCAATATTTCTTTGATATCGCTCATCATAAATAGCTGCTGGAGATCTTAATTTAAATGTGTGATGAGCAATGTTCTTTGTATCATTGAGGGATTGCTTATCGCTAATGGATTTTGAGGCTTGAATATTGTAATAGCGATAAGCGATGGCCTTCAACCTCATATTCATAATTTCATCGCTCATTGTGGATTTGTTGTGAAATGATAAATTTTAACTAGTGATGAGTGATAGGATGGGTTTCCTTTGCATTGCATATCACAAATATGTTTTAAGTGCTAATTTCTATATTAGCGATACATGATACATAATGTCACTATGAAGATCTCTCATCGCTAATTGCTTGAAAACTATATGAGGAGAATTAGCGATGAGCGATGACCTGATATTTTTGTACTTTATTGTTCATCGCTGATCCATTCCAAAGCTTAAGTTCCAAAACAACGATGAGCGATGAAGTTCTCTAAAAGGTTTCTTTCACTAATTTGAAAAGATCTTATGTGTGATGTCTTTTGTATTACTTGTTTTCATGTAGGTGTACGTGTCTCAATCAAGTTTCTTCATTGTATCTCCCATTGCTAGTAGGATTCGAGGTGTAAGATGTGAATTAACAATGTCAGATGGGAATGAACATGATCAAAGGACAGGCCACAAATCCAAGGGCTGAGATCACATCACATGAATGTTTGCATCACTGATAGAGCTGGTTAAGGATGAGGTATATCAGTGATAGGTGACAACTGTTGCATGAAGAGTCAACATGGTAGAATCTTGTGCACATTGTATAAAGTAAGAAGGAAAGTAGTGAGATGGATGGAGAACCGTTGATCTGGCTTTAAGATAGGGTGATTCAACAGACTGATTTTTCATCATGATAACATTCTCATCACTGATTATACTCTAAAATTTGGGCAAAGCCAGTTGTTAGCTCTCAAAAATATAGGCAGAATGCCTCAAAAGGTTGCCAATCTCTTGATACATTTTAGGGTAACAAACAAGGTCAAATGAATTTAACCTTCTACTCTTTAGGTGCTGTTAAACCTAGGCGGGTGTACCTATTTGAATTGGGTAGAATTGACTTATGATTACCTTTCTTGTAGTGATTTGTCCACAATGGCAGATGGAAGTGAACAAATGAAATTAAACTTGGTATAAATAGCAATAGCAATCTTCTAATCTAAATCCTAAAATGTTCAATTAACAGATGTAAAGAAACTGAATGAATCCAAATGATGAAATGTAGAGACTAGTGCCTTATTGGGTATTCAGAGTCAAATGAAATCAAGATGACCAACACTTCTCTGGAGAAAACTCAAATTATCTGGCATATATTCTGTTTACAACTTGTATAAACATGCAAGACTGTGATTACTAAGATCTTCTTAATGATCCAGATGAATTTCTCTGATTACTGTGATCAACTAAAAGGATTTAATCTTTGCTTGAAAGAAACAATCAATTAACCACACATATACAACAAATGTGCACTGATAAACTAAATATAAACTTGTTATATCAATTTAAACAACCAGAAAGCATCAATCTTGGAGACAACTTAGTAATACTTTCAATAATTTCAACAGACAATTGACACCAGAAAAATGCAGCGACATCAACTAATTTTCATAAATACCTCCATTCTAAAATCATGCAACCATAGTCTCTGATCTGAGAAATTTATTCTACTGTATCCATCTCTAATTTTCCAACTGTATATTGAATATCTAATAGCTCATGATTATTTTACAATCGCAAAATGGATATTTATACACCAACATTAGAAAAACTCATCACTTCAAGATCCCATGTCGGCCGACTGCTGTATTCAGGCTAATCTCATGTCGGCCAAGAACTGTAATTAGGAATTCACATGTTGGCCAACAGTGTTTGAACTTTTGTTAATTACTCGCCAAGACATCCATATAGTCTCATCAAAGTCCCAAGTCATATCGACAGTCATCCTTTAGTTCTTTTTGTTTCTCTATGACTTCTTGTTGTCAGGGAAACATCATACAATTTACAAAACGTGTTACTGATATGTTTTTCTTAATGTTTTTTCCATTCGCTGAGACACAAGAAAGTTTCTCACCGATATGTTCATTTTTCCCATTCACTTCACTATGACATTTTGATATCAAGGAGACACTATATAGATTACTTCATGTTTTACTGAGATACACCTGAGTCTCATGTGGTTTGCTGTGACTTATTAGAATTAGGGAGACATCTCATAGAACACCCTTTGTTTTACTGAAAGGCCTCATGATAAATTTTTGATCATCAAGACAATTCAATTCTCATAGCGACAAAGTCTATCCATCTCACGTGTGTCATTGAGACAACTCATAGTTGGGGAGAGGTCCCATAGAATTCATTGAGTCATACCGAAACACCCCACGATACATTCATGTCGCTGAGACTTATAGGTTTTCTCGTCAATGAGACAACAATAAATTGGTGTGACATTCAACTCGACAGGACCATATAACCTCACTCCGATAGAATATTTTTGTGTTTCGGTTGGCAAGATTGGATGGGTTCGTTGAGACTTCATTCTGATGCTTACGAGTCTTACCGAAATATATATCTTTATGTTGTCAGTCGATAAGACAATTCAAACTTGCTAGGACCACATGCCGAAAATTTTAACTCTTACCGATATGTGCATCCTTCCGTCGCCAATTGTTGAGACAATGTGAATTCGTTATGACTTCACATCTAATACTATTTATTTGGCCGAAGTGATCCTTCAATGTGCTATATCGCAGACTTTCCCGAGCAATTTTGAGCAAAACCTGGAAGCAGGTCACCAAGACCTAACGTGAGTTGCCGAGCTTCCACCGGTGATCACTTAGTCAAGTTTCATAAGTCCTTTGTGCATTAATGGTGAGACAAAACGTGAATCAGTAAGACTACTCAAAGAAAATTTTTTCCAATATGTGTATGCATCTACCACTGGGCTCTGTGAGATATAGAGATTTCCATGGTGACCTCAACCATGCCATAACTCCTACCGATATGCTCCTTTTCTTTCGCCGAACAATGAAAATGTCTTGCCGATAGTTGCCAGTAGATGAAATCCAATCACTGTGAAATCTCAGAAGTCTTGCTAATATACCTACAATAGACATATATTAGCACAAAAACAAAATGGGTCAGGGAGACCTTGATATTGTCATGCCGATAGGAACTGCAATGTGAAAAATTCAGTCTTAGATGGATTTTATGGGGCTATAAGGCCAAATATGGAGAAAATGTACTGCAGGGAAATTATTTTGTACTATGAATAAACAATATGTAAAACTACCAGATTTTTATGTGCCTCCACTAGTGGTCTGGGTCTGGGATGAATGATGGTAGTAAGACTGGCCAAGGATCCGTGATTCAAAGTGAGGCACTGCATTATAAAATGATGACAAAGTCTTGAAATGACATGTAGCATGATGGAGTGAGCTGAAAATGAATGAAAAATGGAGATGAAAAAAACCCTAAACTATTGTGCATGGAAAAGAATTTTAAAGAGGACCATCAAGAGTTGTCCATGTATTGGCAACCCTTAATCCTCCGTGTTGCTCAAGAGAAAAAAATGCTTCAAGAATTGCCCATGAACAAGAAACTCCTGGTCTTCACCAACCATATTTTGTAGATAATATGAATCTTCACCTTTCTTTCCAACAACCACAAAAGGTCCCAACCACAAAGCTTCAAACTTTCCATCTCTTTCCTTTTTATCAAATATATACTTCATCTATGTTTGTAACTTCATGTTTTGATTTTGGGAAACTCTCCTTATTTCAGCAAGTTCAGCTAGTTGCTCCATTATTTCCTCCATAGGTTCAGGAATATACAAATCTTCCCGAAGTACAAACTTGTAGACTGGTAACAAATTCTGCAAAGGCATCCTGGCTTGTGCTCCATACACCAATTCAAATGAAGATTTTCCAATTGCTCTTTTCACAATAATCCTGTCAGCCCACACAACCAGTTTTAATTTTGAATCCCAAGCTTTCTTGTTTTGACCTAACGTCCTCCTTATAATCTTCAAAAGACTCTTATTGCTAGACTCTGCTTGACCATTAGCTTGTGGATGGTAAGGGGCTACATAAGAAATGGTAATTCCATATGTGTCACAGAAGCTTCTGAATTCATCTGACCTAAAACACATCCCATTATCTATGATTAACCTCAGTGGTGTACCAAATTTGGTGATAATGTTGTCTATTAGGAAATTTGTCACCTCTTTACTTGTAGCCTATTTAGTTAGGATTGCTTCTACCCACTTGGTAAAATAATTAGTGGCTACCAGTATCCACTTGTGTCCTCCACTTGATTTTTCTTGTATCTCTCCAATGAAATCAATTCCCCATTGATGAAAAGGGGCATCAGCTTGCAAGGGTCGAAGTGGCAAAGCTCCCTGATACTTTAGTTTTCTAGAGAACTTTTGGAAGGCTTCAAATTTTCTTACATGTGTAAAAGAATCATTAAAAACCCTAGGTCAGTAGTAACCTGCCCTGAGAATTTTATGTGTAGTTTTTTTTGCTAAGTAATGTCCTCCAAAAAATCCTTCATGCATTTCACTTAGGACATGCCTGGCCTGAGACTCATCTAGACATAACAACAGTATACCATCCCTATTCTTCCAAAATAGATCTTCATCCATGAAAAAATATTTAGATGCTTGCAACTTCAAAGTTCTTTTCTGGCTGTCACTCAATCCCTTTGGACACTTCATGTACTTAAGGTAATGCATGATATATGTATACCAAGGAGTATGCTTGATGCTTCCAATTGCAGTCCCTTCTTCTATATTACAAACCTGATTTGCTTCAATATTTGCTTTTGCCATTAACCTAGCCAAGCCTTGACCTCTCACTAGTTTAGTAATCTATATCTCCATGTCAAACTCTTGGATCTTGTTAATCCATCTGCATCTTTTTCCTGTTACTTCAGATTGTGTCAGAATATCTTTGACAGCTGCATGGGGAACATAGGAAATCACCTTTGCTCCTACAAGATATGGCCTGAAAGCTTTTGTGGCTTTCACTAATGCAAATGCTTGTTTTTCCATTATATCATACTTCAATTCAGACCCTTGTAATGACTTACTGAAGAAAGACACGGGCTGTTCATGACCTTCCTCATTCTTCTGTAACATAACAACAACAATATTGTGAATTGAAGCAAATGAAAATATTTGAAAAGGCTTTGCAAAATCTAGAGATTTAAGGATAGGAGCCTCCTTGATGGCCCTTTTGATGGATATAAAAGCTTCCAAGGCTTCTGCAGTCCATTCCATTTTTTGTCCTTTCTTCAACATTTTTGATATGGGTTTAATAATCTTAGCAAAGTTAGAAACAAATCTCCTAACAAAATTAATCTGTCCAAAGAATGATTGTATATCCTTAACAATTTTGGGAACAAGAATTATGTCAATAGCTTCAACCCTCTTAGGATCTATCCTAATCCCCTCTTTTGAAACAATATGTCCTAAGAGCTTACCTTCTGTGACTGCAAAATGATACTTCTTAGGGTTTAAGTTGATACCATATTCTAGAGCTTTAATAAATACCTTCTCCAAATGTTGTACATGATCTTCAACCTTCTTCGAATAAGCAGTTAGGCCATCTTGGTACACCACCATGATATCATTGATCAAATCTACAAATGTCACGTCCATAGATCTTTGGAAGGTCGCACCTGCATTAGTGAGACCAAATGGCATTCTTATGTATACATACGTTCCCCAATGAGTTGTAAATGCTGTCTTATATTGCTCAGATTCTTTGACCTTAACCTGGTTATACCCTGAAAACCCATCCATCATGGACAATAGCTCGCACCCTGTTACCTTATGCAATATAGCCTCCATATTGGGTAGAGGATAATTGTCCTTGAGAGATGCCATATTCAAATTCTTGAAGTCCACACATAGTCTGATATCTTCATTTTTCTTCCTCACAGGGACCAAGTTTGAGACCCACGTTGAGTGCCTGATTGGTTTGATGATTCCCCCATCTTTGAGCTTTGTCAATTCTTCTTGAATTTTAGGCTCCAGTGTTGGATTTATGGGTCTTTTCTTTTGTTTGAATGGCTTAGCATCTGGCTTCAATGGTATTTTATGCTGAAAAAAATCTTCCCTGTATGCTTTTAGATCTTCATAAGACCAAGCAAACACATGTTTATATTTTCTCAGCAACTCTATCAACATTCTTCTAATTGTAGGGCTTATCTTCTTTCCTATGTACACCTTTCTTGGTGCCATATCAATCCCCAAGTTAATCTCTTCAATATCTTCCCTTTTGATTGGCGTTTGCTTCATGAGGGACCGATCATTTCCATCATACAACCTCTCCAATGCCACCAAGCCCTTATGAAGCTTGTTTGTTTTGAGTTGTAAGATCTCCTTTCCAAACACTATTTGCTTCCCATCCACTTCTTCAACAAAGGCATTGAAGTCAATTTCCTGGGCTTCATATTGATCTATACAATGGAGGAATTTCAAAAGGTCAGTATCATCATTGAAGACCTGCCAATTATATATGTTATCAGGCACAACAAGCCTTGTCTTGAACTCAATCTATGATACCCTAGCCAATGTGATATCATCTCTTTTTAGCGCCACATTTTCTAAAAAAGTAGCCATTATGTTCTTTGATATGTCAATCCACTCAATTGAGAAGGCATGAAACAACTCAATTGTGTCCCATACAACATTCCTATATTGTTTCAGTCTTTTGTGCTTTGTTGCATATTTTGACTTTATTTGTGAAACAACCAACTCAGAATCCCCAAGAACAACCAGCAGCTTGATTTTATGTTTCACAACTATATTCAGACTAGTCAACAAGGCTTCATACTCCGCCACATTGTTTGTACATTCAAATGTCAATAGGAATGAATACTTAAATGTAATACCTTCAGGTGAAACAAACACAATCCCAACTCCATTACCTTCTTGGCTGCATGCTCCATCAAAATACATTTTCCACACTTCATTGCAGTTTTGTGCCACATGCTTTTCAATTGGGTCACTATTGGTTAATTTTGGCTGGGTTGATTCTATCTTAAAACTTCCAAGATCGACATCACAAAAACAATTGATGTAATCTTGTGGTATACAGTCAACAAGCTGGTTCATTCTTGGCTCCCTATACAACTTGACTTCCTGACCATTCACTGGAATAGTTGCATAAGACAAATCAAACTAGACATTTCCCCCAACTGCTACTGTCCACTGTCTTGATAAAAGCATCCCAAACTAAGGAGGGGTGTCAATTATTGTGATATCTATATTATAAGCCACCCATGGATAAGTAGCCAGTTTGACTTCAACATCTCTCATAATACCTACCATAGGAACATGTTTGTTATTCATTGCATAGCACTTCCCTTCATATGTATCAACCCACATGCCAAGTTGCTTCATAACTCCTACTGGCATAATATTTATGGCAGCGCCAGAGTCTATCATGTAATTCCTCAACAATTTTTTATTTATGAGTTATATAGTGAAAAAAGGATCAACTTGAGGGGGAGTTGTTAATATATCACTCAAGCAGACTTCTGGGATATTTACTTTATCTTTCCTATTGACTGCTTTAATAGCTACTCTATTTTCAAAATTCATATGTTTTTCATTTCCATTTGTTATTAATTGAACAATACTATATATGTATTCCTTAATTTTCATCATTTCAAGTAGTGGAACAAACATTTTTACCTGAGATAATGCTTGAGTGAAGTCAAAAGAAGAGCCCTCCACCTTAACAATTTTCTTCTATTCTGACATTTCTCCTTTTCTTTCTTCCTTTTCTCTTTTACTAGGTTGGTCAGGATTTTGCATCTCTTTGTGTAATTCCTCCACTTCCTCCTTTTGGATAGGCTTCTGTTCACTTTTATCAGGCTGCCTATTTTCTAGCTTCTTCACAGTTCCTTGTATCACCTTCTGATCCTTCATAAAGATTCCCCTAGGGAAACCTTCCTTCTCATTTACTGTTCTATTTCTCAACCAATATTTACTCTTTTCTTCCTCAACAACAACAACAATTAGTCTCTCTATCTACTCTTCAGTGAGTCTCCTCATACTACATTGAGTAGGCACCTCAATAGAATGTGGCTATGTATAATCTTCTTCAGAGTAAAAAAGGACCCACTGTTCATCCATATGGACATTGTATCTCTGATTTGAAACATCATACTCATAACCTTCATCCTTTGAAGATGAGTACCTCTCCACAACATGATGAAAGGTATTTGAAGTCAAATACACTGTGTGATCTTCTCCATTATTTCCAATCAACATTCCCTCTTCTTGCATTCTTTGGGCTACAACACAATAATCTAGGGAATGTGGCTTATCACAAGCTTCACAAAAATAATTGTTATTGACCATATAGGTTCCCTTCTGCCTCAATGGATCAGGAGTTTCTTTGTTTCTAGGCCTAACTGTTATAGTTTTTCCATCCTTCTAGTTTGTATTATAAGGCATGTCATGCAACCTCAGCCTTTCATTCCTGTATGTGCTCTCTTGTCTGTACTGATAATTGTTGGTCTGTTGAGGAGCCCTAGGGTTGTCTCTTTTACTGATTATATCAGCAGCCTTCCTGTTGTTTTCAATTGTCAGTGCTATCTTCTGTACTTCAACTAAATCTCTTGGGAACCTATTTCTCAGTTCATACCCTGTTTTAGGATCAAATGCATTCAAATAAACACTCAATGCTACAGAATCTGGCAACCTTGATCCAAGAGGTATTTTAGTCTACAATTTGTTGAATTTTTGGTTGAAATAATAAATTGAGTCATTCTGATTTTTCTGAATTCTCATCAATTCATGAAGAGCAACATCAGGTGCACTTTGATTCCCATATTTCTCTAAGAATCGGTCCTGAAATATTTGGAGAGAATCAATAGAGGCTATTGCTAGGCTGTTGAACCAATCTCTGGCTTCTTCAGTAAGCGACATCATGAATAATCTCATATGTAAATCTTCATAAGGCACATCCAAATCTTGAATGAAGGCATTGAAACTCCTTAAATGGTCCTTAGCAGAAATTGCACTACTCCTTGTAAACTTAGGCACCAGACCTCTCCAATTGCCATCCATAGGGTAAGGATATAAATGAAACCCTGCCAAATCAAACTGTCTAATCATTGTTGTGTACTGATGAGGGGGAGGGTTAGGTGGATATTGATATTGGTGCATAGGGTTATTGTATTGTGGGATATAGGGCTGACTAGGAGGTGGCTGCATATTTGTATGCTGTGAAGGAATATGAGGTGGATGATTTGGCTGTCTATAGTGATTCCTTGTCTGATGGTGAGGAAACACTGGTGGATTAGAAGGCCCTACACTATGATTACTTTGTTTATGAGGTGGCACATACTTTGGGGGGCAATCAACTGTCTGAGCAGTAATTTGGGCTTTCAGCAATTCAACTTTTAGTTCCTCTATCTCCTTCCTCTGTAATTCAAACCGTGCTTTTACTTCCTCAGGAATTAAAAGCTCATCCTCCATTTTTAGATCATATTCATGCTAATTTCTGATTTGTTCAGCCTCGAGTCCATCTCTAAACTCAACCTGTTTTTGAGGATCGAGAAAAGGGAAAGGATTTCTTTGATCTTCTAGGGTACAAGGCTCTGCACTCAAATTGTTTCTCCATATATCATAGTGATCATATGTTTCACAATGTGCTCTTGATGCTTTGTCTTTATTTTTTAGGCACATGTCCTCACTTATCCCTTTTCCCTTATCAACCTTGTCATCTTTGTGTGTCCACTTACTGCTACTAGCAGGAGCTCCAATATGACCTCCCCTGTATTGAGATCTTCTTCCATTCATGTTTGAACAAATGCAATGTTTCTGTCAGAGTCACCATTCACTTTTCTCAAAAGTGAGAAAGTATTTGATATTTCTTATTCCCAGTGGAGTCTATACAAGGTTTCTGACTCTATGATTAAGGC
>VDFB02199120.1:0-12944 GCA_007258455.2 Sequoia sempervirens | reverse complement strand
ATTATTGTTAAATTTGGTTGGGCCTTGGGCAACTTTGATCACCAAATTTTAAGAACTTCTTTGATCCCCTTTAAGAAATGTCATATTGGAACCCCTTAAGAAAATCAAATTACGATTTAGGGTGACAGGATGGCTTAAGGGGATTTACGTCTAGTGAGGTCCTAGGAGAAAATGGCATGGCTCAAATGAATAAAATTTGGTGAAGTTGCCCAAGGCAACCAAATTTCATTAACAACCTTTCAAGAAAAAATGATGGCTTTAGGGTTTGGGGTTTATACTTTAGAGTTTAGGGTTTAAGGTAATAGGATAGCTTAAGGGGATCTACATGCTGCAAGATCCTAGGAAACAATTACATGGCATAAGGTAATGAAATTTGGTGGAGTTGCCTAAGACAACCAAATTTCATTAAGAGCCTAAGAAAAAATGATGGCTTTAGGGTTTACGGTTTAGACTTTAGAGTTTATTATTTAATTAGCTAAAATCCCCAAATCCTAACTTTTAATCAACCATTAAGGGGATAATCATGTCACATCCATAGCTTAAAATTAAAATAATTCCAAATCACCAATCCAAACTCAAACTAATGTAACTTACTTCCACTTCATCAAATCTAAAATGAAATTAATAATCTATCCTAGCCATCAAATTAATTAGACTAATCATAGCCATTCATTTCCAACTACCTTCAATCCAAATTCAAATTAGCATTCAATTATTCCCATCTACCTAATCAAGTCAACACAAGCCCTCCATCAACCCAACCACCTACATTTAATTCTCTCTTCCCTCTCAAATTCAAATTCAAAAATTCTCTCATGAAATTCTAGTCCTCGATTCCAAAAAAACCTAGTCCTCCATTCCTTTCCCCTCAACTCTATAAAATAATGACATCCCCAAATGTTTCCATATGATAAAATTTGTATGTATATGTTATCACATTAGAGAACCAAAGAGCAACATCAACACATACATTTAGAGCCATAAAAGAATGTTATGGAACATATTATGCTTCTCTAATCTTTCATTATTTTATTTACCTTTCATTAGAAGTAGAGTATTGAGTTTGCACTTGCATTCTTGGTCTAGAATTTCTCTTCTACACTAAGTACAAAAATATAATATTGGATAGCTTAGTATATATTTCTCTTCTAATATATATTCCCTAGTTCTCCTTATCCATATTTGAGTATCTTAGCATATGTGTAACATGACATGTTAATAATATATCTCATATAAATGTAGGGATGTGTCGCTAATGTCATCTTCAAACATATTTAACCAATAGGAGATACTATAAGGTATCTAATATAACTATACAACCTATACATGTATGACATATGGTGACCTTTGGCTTTTTTTGATATGTCAAGGGTAGTTTTGCAAAGATTAGTTTCTAGTGCTTTTGTGAGTTTTCACCACTTGTACTTATTAAGCTACACTTTTGGGTTTTCAACCTAATAGGGATAAACCTAGTAGATTTTTTAGCTTTCCAGCCTAATGGAGATAAATCAAACCACACTTTTTGGTTTTTAGTTGCACCTATCAAGTTATTTGTTAGCTATTAAATTTACAAACATTCTAGGATTATAAGTCTACTATAAAATTTGATGTAAAATAGATTACACATTGAGCCCTATAATTTAATTACAACAATGAATAAATATAGCAACATTTAGTAGACATAATGAAAATCAAGCCATGATAGTAATATAGAGATAATATACAATGTTTAATATAGATAAGTTAAAGAATCATTTTAAAAATATATATCTATATATTCACATCATTTTTGTTTTTTCTTTAGATTTCAAATATATCCACCAATCCTCCTTATCTTACATTAACATAAACTCAAAAAACATAGTGGACATGTACACACATATAAAACTACATTAAAATAGTGTTAGATCTTACAATTTTTCAAGGCTTATTTCATCCTCTTAGACGATCACTCTTACTAAATCATTGGCATAAATTAGATGCACACAATGGCACATTATTTAGGTTTATTCCTCATGTTGGATTCCCTATTTTATATAACTATATCTTTATTATCTAATTTAAATATATCTAAGCACAAATTTCTTTTATGTAACACATTGATAATTTCAACTCATTATAAAAACCAAATACAAATTTAAAGGGGGTACACTATATTTATAAATAAGAATTTAAATACCATCCCAATCTCCATGGTGTGTCACTTGTTCACTAAAAATCCCTTACATAAATCATCTACTTAGGTCAATCTTATCTAGATTTTTCTTAAATATTAATATTCATAAAATATGGCACAAAGCATATTGATGCATTTCTATCCTTCCACATAAATCTATATAGTATCAAAATATAGGTAATTTTATGGTTAAATTGAATCTCTCTTAATTGCTAAATAATCCATTATGATTGAGGATGGGTGGATTATTATCTAGGATCACATCTTAAAAATCCTATAGAGGTCATGTGCTATGTTTTTCTTAATACATATATTCACATACAAACCTCTTTCCATGTATTATCAACTCGCCTATATGATAGACACCTTCCTAGATTTAAATTTCATACGATATATATGTACCCAAGTGTTTCCAATTGGAATTGCTATAATTATACTTTTATGGCATTCTAGATATTTAAAATAGTTTTCATAAATCTACCAAATAGACCCATTCTTGACATTGAACCTACATAATTTTAGGTATGTCCAATGAAAGATTAGGGTCTAGGGTTCATAAATTTCAAATGCTTTAGTGTTATGGGTTTAGATTTTACAGTTTAGGGTCTAGGGTTTAGCAAACTTAGGGTGAAGTTTGGGTGGCCCTTGGCATAATTTAGAGTTGCAAGTTAGTGTCAATTGGAATCGATTGTACGTGTTTAGATTTACGAATTTGTTAACTAAATTTGCAAACAAACATCAAGATAAACTTTATGAATTTTAACCATTCTTTAACATATTGATTTCTAATCTAATTATAATTTAAAATTGAAACTAAAGTTTAATATATATCGTTTTTTCCATACAAAGCAAATAAAATTTAAAACATTTAAGCAATGTGAATGATTTTTTGTTCAATTCAAATTTAGGGTTTTAACAATTTTTTTTGTTCCAATTCAATTTAGGGTTTCAGTTTTAAACAATTAGGGTTTTTAATGAAATTTTTTTTCGTTTCAATTCAAACTAGGGTTTTCAAATTCAATTTTTTTCGTTTGATTTGAATTCAGGGTTTCAAAAAGCTCGATTTGGATTTGTAAATGCGATGTTTTATTTCATTTCGATCTCTAGGGTTTTGAAATGCAATTTTTTTTGTTTTGTTTCAATTAGGGTTTTCAAAATCAATTTTTTTGGGTTTAATCGAACAATTTAAGATTTAAAAGTTAAATTTTGTTTCTAAAACACAATTCAAGGTTTTTTTTTTCATTTTTATTAAAAAACATTTAAGTTTCATTGCAAGTTTTTGTCTATTTTTACAATTATTGAATTCTACTATAACAATTAAAAAAATGATTAAAACGTGACATAAATTAAAAAAAATACATGCTAAATTAACGTATTTCTTTTAAAATTTCAATTCAAAAAAAAAATGCAAAGAAATGGTGTTTAGGTGGGGTACCTGTAGCTGGTCGTGGGGTCACTGTCGCCAATTCACTCGGGGTCCCGTTCGCAGAGCAGTGAAAACTGTTCTTTTAAAAAAAATAAATAGCAGTATAAAACGGGATCCCGATTTATACAACTCGGGATCCCGTATTTTATAAATCGGGATCCCTTTTCTTATAAATCGGGATCTCGTTCCGTGTCCATTGGTTCGGAGTCCGCGGGGAAACGGGATCCCGATTTTTAAAAAGCGGGATCCCGTTTGATCTCAGGCTTGGGATCCCGAACCGTAACGGGATCCCGTTTGTTCGATGCCGATTTCAATTTTTTGTCTAAGGAAAAAAAACTTCCACGTTTCGTGGACTCAACTTTGTGCACTTACCCTGATATCGGATGACCTAAGTCCTCTGAAACAGTCGCCTCCACCATATCCACGAAACGGTCAAGCGATGAATCAACATCTGCATCCATCTGATCTATCCCATGTCATGCCAGAAATGATGAATGTAGAGGACTATGAAGGTGAGATGGCATCAATGATGATGAACCAGAACCAATCAACATATCAGTAAAACCCATAGTCTATGCAGCTGCTGAATGAACTATAGGTGGATCCTGATGCGCACTAGTGCTCGGTTGAGAGTGATGGGATTCTGGAACTGAACAACCTCTGCATCTCAAATGATATCTAACATGCTCTATACCGATCCCATTGTCTGATGCAATGTTGGCATATGCCTCCAACAGGTCCTCAGCCAAACAATGCAGAGTCATGCGTGACATATCTCCTGTAAGTGCATCAAGCTGTGTAGGAGTAGGGATGCCAGCCACTGTAAAAGGATCCATGGTGGTCCACTGTGCTGAAAATGGCGTGGATCAGGAATGTTTGGACATCAAATATTGACCTACATGATCATCAGATATCCTAGTGGTGGCAACTGCAATGCCACCTACAGTGTCAATTGCTTCCTTTTGGGAAGCAACGACAACCTCATCTGCTATGGGGGCTAGAGTTGGGGTGAGAGCAGGAGACCTCTCACCAACCAATACCCTAAACACTGGGGGTGGTCTATCTGCTCGACGATAGGTGGGCCTATCAACAATCCTACCATGCCCCTGACTAGCATATGGTGGAATGTCCAAGTAGTTAACTTTGAGGCCCAAATGGACCTCAGCATACAACTGCTGAACAAAATACAATGGAATCTAGTCATTGTTTGGGTATAGATCATGTGCTGCGAGAAATCGTGGGTAGATCAATGAGGCCATAGCATGATCGACACATCTAGTGACCTGGTATCCCCTAACCTTACGCACATTTTGATAAAATGGAAAACAAGTGGTTTTTATCATTTATTTGGTGACACTATCCTGTATTTGTTTAAGGGGAACGTCACCATGTACTTCTTCCTGCATGTGGGAAATAATAACAGTCACTCTATCTGAGGAATATGCACTAGTCCTCTCAAGTTCATCTTTTAGTTTTTCTAGACTATGCAATATTAACATGCATGGTTCACTATATATCCCCAGGTTTGCACCCTGTGCTAATGAATCTCTCAATTTTTTAATCTCTCATTACTAGTATTTGCAAACAAAGAATCTGGCGTAGGTGGAACATGATCTGCATTTTCCATGTTATATATATATATATATATATATATATATATATATATACAGTACACCTAAAAGAGCAATGAGACTTTGGTAATTAATATATCTAGATAAAGGGAATACAAATCTAAAATAATTGTAATAATTCATCTACTCATCAATAATATTTTCATACCATTAACAATTTAAAAAGAATTGGAAGACAACTATAATCTATAACATAGCATCCTTAAATGGTTCAAATTTTAAATGAAACGATGAAAGAAAGAATAAGAATACAAAGATTAGTATACAATTATTTGAAAATAATTGGGGATAAAAATATTTAATCTAATAGTTGTTAAAATAAATGAACTTCAAAATAGGATTATGTAAGTGAATTTTTTTTCTATTGCCTTCATTGAACCTAAATTTATCTAGTTAAGATATGTCTAAAATTAAGAATTCACACTAGAATATCAATATTCCATAAGAATCTCATAAAGAGGATGAATTTAATGGAAGATAATGTAAAAATCCTCCATATGAGGATGAATTTTATCATTACAATATGAGTGAATCATCTCAATTATATAGCCAAGAACATAAAAAAATTATAGATTGGAAAGAAAAATAATTAGACATTTATCATATTTTTATATGTATAAAGTTTAGATACCATCAAACTATCATTGGTATGAGTTTTCCACAGTCCATTGAAGATAGATAATATGCTTTTGGATTTAGCTGTGTATATTTTTTTCATCGACGTTTCGAATCACACTCAGTGATCCATCATCAGGAAGAGGAAGAATCAAACTATTTAAACTTATAGATTGCATAAAGCTATAAATTGAATTGTTAAAATTAATTTATTAAGAATCAAATCTAATAAAGTTTGACTTCATATTGCATACTTGTTATAAATATCTCACTAATCCAACCATACATTTTATATATGTTAAAAAATATATAATTGTTATGCCCATAATTTTTCACTATACGTGGATCTCCTTCAACTAGATCAATTAAAAATTATTTGTAATGTTGGAGGAAAATGGATTTAATATCATTAGAGTTGTCATGGAACTACCTCTCTTGATCAATGGTAAATATTATCCACTCTCAAGAATGTAAGTATGTTCGAGATAACTAAAAAATAATTTGTATCCCTTATATCCTTTCATCCAATGTAGCCTATCTCTTAATTGAGATCCTCTACCACAATTAAGTTCAAATCTTCTAATTTTTATTTCAACGGAAACAACCACTCATTGTAGAAAAGTTATTAGTAAGTGCTAAAGCCAAAACAAGTTTTTTTTTTCTATTTGGATCCATATTTTTTTTCCATTCTAGATCTCTTTCTAGCCATATTCTTATTGTAATATCATAGTAAGGTAGTGCAATAGATTTAATCGCATCATTCCACAATTGTATCCACTTACCATTTTGATGAGGTCTAGGAACATCAACCAAAGGGATATTAGGGAAGCAAGGTGATCAATTTGATTGAGGTGGAAAGTGTTGAGCTTGAAGGATAGATTATTAGGTATGAGGAATAAGAAGTTTGAAAAGTTTAAAGAATTGGGAGGTGATATGTGAGATAGGTTTAACAGAATCTACTTAAATAAGGGTGTTTTGTGGAGAGGGGACAATGGAAAGAGAAATAACTAAGTTTTAATCTATCAATACAACTAAGTTTCCCTTAGTTCACCATCTCTTTAGTTTGTCCAAGTGAACTAGTGATCAATATAAGAATATTTTTGGTCTAAAATGTGGGATTCCAAACCCCTCATGGTATTTCTAGTTAGGATGTAGGAATCTAATTATTTTTAGAGAGTTTATGCATTTTGCCCCTCTTTTGGTTTTTTCCCCACCATATCATATTCACCTCCTTGTAGCCATTTAGTCATGTAGGAGGGCATAAAGTAACCATTCCCACAATTTAACTTGAGATGAGGAGTCATTAGGGCATACACAAAGAAAAAATGACAGGGTATTCCTTGGATTAGTAGTAAGCACCTGCTAACAAATTGCTGGGATCCACCCTCAATAGATGATAAACTGCACAAGTATTGGGAAAGGTGGGTCAACCTTGCATCCAAATATTTTGATTTATTATTTTGTCCCTCATATTAGGAAATGTGAGGCATCTCACTTTGTGTTGGTAGTTATTTGTCATTTGTTGAATGCTTCAAGGAGGTGTCTAAGATGTTCTAAATGCATATAATATTATTATAGCTTTATAAGATGAAACCCTCTTATGACATATTCTTATGACATTTAAGAGCACGACTATAGAATATTTACAGTAAAGTATTGACCAACATTATGAAAAATCATAAGAAATCTTTTAAGAAATAGCAACTGTGTCAAGGAAAAAGATGTGGACATTTACACGAACTTTTTTTTAAAGCAAAAGTGGGAGACCACTTATAATTTTATTTATTTATAATATTTTACATATAGCTAGTTCAGGCGGACATACTGGCGGGAAAGAACCAGCAATAAAACTCCCAGTTGTAGTCTGAGTAACAAATTTTACAAAATATCAAAAAGACCAGTGAGGTCCTAGTACAAATGACCAATTGTTTGATTACAATGTTACAAAAGTACATTGGTTGAATACATCAGGACATATGCACATTCTCTTATGCACCCAAAATACCCAAAAGAAGACATCATACTAGATATACCTGTGACCCAAATACATAACATAGTGGAGATTACAAAACCTTACTAAACATAAGACTGATAAGCTAGGAAGCCACTTTCAAAAAGATGTAGATTTTCCACCAACATGCTGAAAGCCATTAATCGAGCTTTCTTTTGTTTCCACTCGTTTACCTTTGTGTTGGCGGTCATGCTCAAATGAAGGTTTTGATTTATTTTAATATCAGGCACATAACGATAACAAAATTTCTTTTTGGATGAAGATGGAAGTTGCAAATCATGAATGCAAACATGACTTCTCAAGAAAGAAATGGCATGATATTTTCTTTTTAAATCATCAATCTCCTCCATGGAAATGGCAGACCAGATTCTGCTAGAACTTGGTAGAGATGTGAAGAAGTGTCATGTAATTGTGGATAATAACATGCCTTTGGAATATGTGAACATAGGTCTCTTCTATGAAACAAAACCTTCTTTGAATAATTAACATTAGAAATTAATACGCTTTACAGTATATTGTATAATCACACAAAACCAACAATGGAAGATTGAGAGTCTCAACTAAGAATTCCACCTTATAGATAACATTCATACTAAAAGCCAACAACTAAAGACCAAATTTCATAAATAAAGTTCATGTGTTATATATCATGCCTTTGAGGGGTCCACAAGTACCATGAGCCTTTTGAAATCCTTCTCCATATAAATGTATCCATTCCAAGACCATTGGGAGGTGGGTATACAATATGAGCCAAGTATTAATTTCTAATGTTAATTATTGAAAAGAAGGTATATAAATTATTTGAGCATCTTAATTCTCATACGTAGTTACATCTTAGTCAATCTCAATGTATGAGTCTCCATATATTTGTAAATTTTTCTTAATATAAACATATTTTATTTCATTAAAATTAACCCATTCATTCCATGTTACAAGGATGCTCTTATTTTAAATTATAAGTATATAATTCAAAATTAATTAGTAATTTTCAAGATAGAGTACACATAATTTCTTTAGTTAAAATAAAATAATATTCTTATTTCCATGTGAGAGTTATGTAGAATGGTAGTTTGATGTCTCGAAAATATTTCTTTCATATATACTAAATTTTTATCATTGTACATTATGAGTGAATCATCTCAATTATATATCCAAGCACATCAAAAATTTATAGAGTGGAAAGAAAAATAATCACACATTTATCATATTTTTGTAAGGTGTTCTAAAAGACTAAAAGTTTCCCTAGAAAGAACTAATTAAGGAATAAAAAAAATGGAAAGTGTCTACCTCATTGTATGTTGACCTTTCCCATATAAAAAGATCATGGAAATGCTAAATGAGTTGATATAAGAATTTTTAAGAATGAAGGCACAAAATTCATAACACTAATCCTAAAAGCAACAAGAAAGGCAATGAATAAAATCTTCCTAGTTATTTTGAAAGAAATTTTAAAAGGTTCTAAATCCCCTTCACACCCCTTTCTAAATGAAGATAAAATAAATAAGTTACCAAATATCTCTTAGAGTTTAAGGTGGTGATTTTAATATGATTTGAGAATAAATAAGATAAATTAGATGAAATCAAGTTTTGTTGTAAAGGTGATGAATTTTGGGGGAATAAGATGAAAATAATTTTGAACCTAGTTGACTCATTAAATGGCAATAAGATAGATTTTAAAGGGGCTTTATTTAAAATATGTAATAGTTAGATATGTACTAATACACTATATTCTCTATTAGATAGTTATTTCTTCCATAAACATTTCTTACAATCTTATAATTTATTAATAATAGTGATGTGTGCATCCCTAGACACTCTTTGATTTAACCACACTATTAATGTTTCTATTTTTACTAGAGGATACTCTAATTGAAAAGCATGTAAAGAGGAAGGGTTAGTTAACCTTGATATTAATGCAATGAAAAGTGGGATTATCTTGATGGTATCAAAGTTATCTTAAAGATATATTGAAGGTTTTTCTTCTATGCTTGAACACATTTGTGAAATATAATGAATTTGTGTTATCCTAGAAAAATATGTATAGCATGAAGGATAAAATTTAGACTTTAAGTTGAAAGAAAATGTCAAATATTTAGAATAAAAATGGTGGGGATGGAATACAAGCTTCAAGAATCTCCTTGTAATAATTAATTGCAATAATAAATGATTAAAAATTAACACGAATGGATATGTCACCAATAATTTTTAGATAAAATGACTAAAATTAGAGCCAAGATATCTTAGTTCAAGTATCAGGATAAAGGTATCAAATTCTTATTCAATGTAAACATAGCCGAGTTTGATAGATAAAAAGTTGGCCCCATTAATACTAGGGGAGCATTGTCTAATGAGATTAAGTTGACACTATTCAATTTTTAGAAGTTAGAACCCTAACATTTATATGAGAGCTTGTAAAATAGAACCTTATTAGGAAGAGTAGGAGAGGAGAAATGAACCCATAATAATTATACTTATACAAATAAAAATAATAATAATGTTTAACCATTTCAAAATGTTAAATTTGTTTAACTATGGTGATCAATAGCTAATTTGTACAAGGAGGCCACAATTTATAGGGAAATGAAGACTACATAAGAGGAGAATTTATAACATAGTAGCTTGGTTGTAGTTGTTTCTTTAGCATTAACTATTTTCTCTTTTTTCTTTTGTTGTTGAATGTTTTATTTGATCTCTTAAACTCATCAATGGTACTTGATCTCTTCATAATGATTATTTTCTTCTTTTCAATTATTATCATCTTAGAAGGAATACCATTTCAATTCTAGGAGCAGGGGAGAAAAATGTATTTTTCTTTTAAAGTATTTAAAATATTATATTTACTGATGGTTCCTTCTTAGTTCTCTTCCACTTTGGAAAAAATTATCCAACCACTTGAATCTCCTTATATTAATCAATTTACTTTTATGATTTATGTATGTTTTTTTAGTGATTTACTCTTTATCCTTTCAATTTATTCATGATATACTTAATATAGTTATAACAAGTATATAATAGTTTTTCATAATTGGATATGCCTTAAGAAACTCTTTAAACGTGAAATTATTTAATGAGGGAAGATATAAATTAAGGTTATTCTTTCTTACTTACCTCATGCTCATCCATATTTTTTGTCCATGAATATCTCAAATCAAATTGGATTTTGCAAAGAGGATAGCTATATTTTAAATATTCGCTCTTAGTCAAAGTCATTTATTTCTTTGTACAAATTTAAAATTGATTTATGTAATTTAATTTTTAATAGTTTTAACATAGATATATGAAGAATAGTTTTAAATATATATATATATATATAGTAAAGTGGACATATTTTTTATATTTTCCTAATACTAGAAAATTTAATAATACCTTCATTCCTTCTAATCCTAATAGAACTATTTTATTACACATTTCATTCAAACAATCTAGTTTATTTACTCTAAATTCTCATCTTCATTCATACATTTAGTTCACCTCAACCATTTTGGAGCAATGTCATAAGACCGAGGCAAAAATATGAAGAATTTTAACCAAGTTTCCATTGTATGCACCCTAAACTTTATATCATGAACTGCTTTGATACTCTAACAAATTTGTTAATGAACTGCTTGATATAATGCTCAAATAAATTATAATAGTGTTTTTGATATAATGCCTCAACAAATTTGTTAATGAACTGCTTTTTGATATAGGTGCATACAATGGAACACTATTTCATCATACTCCATCAAAAATTACCATGAACTGCTGATATAATGCCTCAAATAAATTTGTTAATGAACTGTTTGATATAGGGTGCATATAATGGAAACACTATTTCTATCATACTCCATCAAAAATTACCATGAACTGTTTGATATAATGCCTCAAATAAATTTGTTAATGAACTGTTTGATATAATGCCTCAAATAAATTTGTTAATGAACTGTTTGATATAATGCCTCAAATAAATTGGAGGTGCCATGGTAGAAATGTATGCAAAATGTGGAAGCATAGACAGGGCATGTTAATTTTTCAAACAAATGCAGTTTCAATTCAACAAATTTGAAAAATTTCGCATTTAGGGTTTCAAAATTTAACAAACAAATGCATTTTGAACTCTACGAAATTCGAATCTGACAAACCTGGTGCTCGATATGCAAGTTGGGTTGATGAGCTTTCGAGAGATGAAGTTGAGTTTGCGTTCGCCGGAGAGATGAAGTCGAGTTTGTTCGCTGTTTGTAGATCACATTCGTCGTTCGCCGCACGCACAATCACAGGGAAAGCAACTGGTAAAAAGTGAAAATGATAGTGACAAATTCATGTTTTTTTTATGTTTTATTTGAGGGGGTTCGGTCGAACCCATGTTCGACCGAACCCCTTAAAATATTATTATTTTTGTTTAGGGTTTGGGGGTTCGGTTGAACATATAATGTGGTTCGGTCGAACCATTGATTTCGACAGAACCCATTAAGTTTGGGGAAAGGAAAAAAAACAAAATTTCTTTCCTCATAAAATTTGTAAACCACTATTGTGGTTTGACCCTCATCTGCTAAACACAACTGAATTGTGCGCAAAGCTCTTGTATCAAAATCTTCCCAATTTTCATCATTCATATTTGCAGGGTTCTTTGACTTTCCTACCAATGATTTGTGCAATCCTTGTTGCACTAACAAATCACGCATCTTGAGCTTTCATAGCTCAAAATTATTCTTCCCATTGAATTTCTCCACTTTGAACCTTGCATTCAAAACCTTTGCCATCTAATACTATAGAAAAAAACCAAATCCCAACATAGATGTTGCAAAATAGTTTCTCTTATACCACTTGTGTAAATGGAAACGTAAAACCCATGGTAAAACTTTAATAAATTGCAGCACATGTTAAATGTAAAGAAATACTGAAGATAATAAAATGGAATAACAAAAGAATAAACACAAGTCAGATTTATGTGGTAAAACCTTGACAATATGTCAAAGAAACATCCACAGGACAAAGTATCAGTATTCTTATTGGTCAGAGAAATTGATTACAACCTTCACACAACTTTTTCTCTTCAATTATAATTCATTACAATATATAATTTAACCTTCAAGGCAGCAAGATATA
>VDFB02199119.1:0-17451 GCA_007258455.2 Sequoia sempervirens | reverse complement strand
TAGCTGTTTTTCCAACCAATCAGGCATTTGAGATCCCTCCTTTGGTGATTCATGATCACCTTCTTCTCTTTGAACACGTTGGATCTCCCTTTCCTTGTGATCTGAGGCTTTTTTTCTTCTTCTTCTTCTTCTTCTTCATCTGAGTCTTGAATTAATATGGCCCTTTCTTCATTTGGCCCTGTGCAACTATGTTTTCTTTAGGGTTGTCATCCCCTTCAGGTACCCTTTCTTCTTCTTGCTCAAGCTCTGCATGGTGTTTTGGCTCAGGGATCTTTTTTGTTTTAGTCTCTTCCTAGGGCTTATTCTCTTCTTCAATTTCAACTTCTTTCTTTCCCTTCTCCTTCTCGAGAGGTATTTCTTTCTCTCGAACAGGGCCCCTGTCTCATCCATCTATTGGAGGATCTGTAGATATTTCCATATCCTCATTAGTTTCCTCCTTTTCTCCAGAGGGTTGCTTCTCAACCTCTTCCCTAACGTCCTTGAGTTGTTTGGACAACTCCTCCTCAAGCTCTTGATCATAGGATTCTACTATATACTAGGCACCGGGGTCCTCAATGTCTTCTTCTGAGGACTATGACCTTTCTTCTTCATATGCCACCTCGTATATAGTCACGTTGTAATGTTTTAGGTGCTCATGGAAGTCCTTATTAAAGAGGTCTTTGAGTTCCTCATCCACACCTTTAGTAGCCTCCCTCTGTCGTCTTTCCATTTCTTCCAATATTTGCATGGTCGCTTCCATTTTTGGTGGTTCTATCAAAGGAGGGATGGGAAGGCCAGCAACAGCTTGAGCCATAGCAGCTTGGACAATAGGATTCATCAACACCCCAGAGAGTTCGATGGGTATGCTTTGCATATGTCTTGCAAAAGCTTCTGGTAGGGTGAGAGTAGGAACTGCAGTTGTGGCTAGTGAAGAGGTTGTAGCAGAAGATGCATCCCGCACTGTGGTTGGAGCGGTTGGTGAGGTGGATGCAAGGTGAATCGATATGTCTACCATGGGTGGAGAGGAAATGGGAAATTCCTGGAATGTGGGAGGAGTAGTAGCAGCGATAGTGGCGGTGATGACAAGAGCAAAGGTGACAAGTGGTGACTTTGGTTGCTCAGCCTCTTCCTCTCCTTCATGTAGTGGGTCCTCCTGGATTGTGGGAATCTCAGATAATCAACCTGACTTATTTTCCTTCTTTTATGTCTCACCTTCTGAGGCCTTTTGTAGATAAACCTTATTCTTAGGCTAGCGTTCTGACACTTCTTTTCTTTTCCTTGATCTGGTGGTGGGAGGAGATTTTGGGGCTTCCTCGGCTGGGGTAGTGGTAGCTCCACTATTTTTTTTTCTCTCAAGCTCCTCTTCAAGCTCGTTGTATGTCAAAGTGGCCCCCTAGAGCTTCAACTGAGCGATCTGAGCATCAATCCATTGTCTTGTTCTATGCTCCATTGGTTTTTTTACAATGTTGAGGTTGTTGACCTCCTCTTCATTCCAATCTATCAAGGGCAATGGTATGTTGGTGACAACATCATTTCTCGGATCCACAATAGTGTTTTCATCTTCTACAATTTGATCTGGCATTGGGAAAAAATTGACTGTCTTGACAAAGTAGGCAGTCATGCACATATAATGCCTCATGTGTACCTCCTTCTCGTCCTGACAGTTAGCCCAAAAATATTCAATGTGGTGCAAGTGGGTGTATTCCCTTCCGAAAAACTTCTTTAATTTGTCGTAGGGGTGCATTCTTGGTCCGGTCGTGTGGAGATCTATATTATACTCCATGATTTCCTTTTTTGAATACTCCGCACATTGGGGAGCTATGAGGGCATACATTCCTTACCTGATGCTTGCCACTAAGGAGAGTGTGCGCATTCTATAACTACCTAGAGACTTCCAACAAAATCAGTCGGTCATTTGGGTACCGAGGCAGCTTGTATGGCCTTTCGGAGAAGCCCTTTGTTCTGATGTAAGTAAATTTTAGGAACTGTATAAACAAAAACCCAAAATTGTTAATGAATGCAGGGGCATTGTGCATGACTCTCCTCTCAAAGTCCCCTCCAAGGAGTCTGATAATATGCTCGATGAAGGCATCGTTCACCCTGCAGTAGTCTTTCTTGAAATTTTGATATTGTAGCTGTGGGTTCCTACCATATACTTTCAATTCCCTTCATGGAGTTGGGCTCTATGCAACAAATAAACCTCTATAGGGAAATGGCTCAACCAAGAGATACACCAAGTAATAGGTCATATAGAATTGAGAGGATTTCTTGATTGTCGGGAATTGTTGATGCAAGTTGTCACTGATCATTTTGGCCCAATGAAACTTGGCCTTCCCTCTGATAATCTCCTTGATGAAATAAAACATCTAATCTTGAAAGTAAGCATTAGTGGGAATGTCCATGAATCTGCTCAACAAGGTTACCAGGTCATTATAATCTTCATAAAAGTCACTCCTAAACAACTCTTGGGGCACCTTGTTAGCATTGCCCCTCATTTTCTTTAACCAGTATTGGTTAATTATCTTTTTGCATTTTAGAGGGTCAAACTTCCACATATTTTCTACATATTCCTTTTGTGTATCTTCCATAGGGTCAAAGGTGGGAATATGAAATGTCTCCCCTATGTACCTGGTAGAAAGGTCTGCCAATACCCTGCCTTCATGATCAATGATCCTTCTGGTTTTCACCTGATAGGCATCCCTGAAAGCCATTACTGATTTCGGGGCTACTTGATCCGGTGGACATTTTTCAGTGGAAATTGAAGTGTCTCATTTTTCTCCAAAATCTGCACCATCAGAGAGAGCTCAGCGTCCTGATTCCAACGCAACTCGAACGGAGCGAAAAGGAGTCCGTTTGCACGAGTTATGGTCAGTCAAACCTCGGGTCAAACTGGGATCAAGGGCGTCCAGGGAGCGGAAAAAAATGATGTCGTCAAAAGTTTTTGAAGTTGGCATCATCGGGAAGAGCTCGTCGCAAGCTTTCCAACGCAACTCGTTTCGTCGAAATCCGACATCGGAGGCTCAAGATACAGCTAGTCAAAGTTTCAGGTTGACTTGGTGGACTGAAGGTACAATGGTGACGTCATCATCCGTACAGCTGACGTCAGCACATGGTACGGAATCTGATGTGGACAAATCAGAGTGTGACATGTGGCATTTGTACAGACTAATCATAGAGTGACACGTGGCAGTCCGTACGCCAAGTCAGCAGGTCCAGTCAGCAGTCCGTACGCTCAGTCAGCATGCCACGTCATCATCCTAGTTGGCAGACACGTCATCATTTGGCACACAGTCAGCATCCACGTCATCCGAGTCAGTGCTGATTTGTCGTCCACGTCAGTGCTATTGGCCAATCAGATTCCGCCACGTGGCACCCTCCTGGTGCGACACGTGGCGCTCTCTTCCATCTCTATCCGCGTTGGTTGAAAAGTTGTTTTGTTTGTTAAAAAACATCTTTCGGGGATTTGAACCCCGAACCTCTCATCTACGAATTTTCCGCCCGACCGTTGCACCACATACGTGGCCTTTACTATTTCTAGCGGCCGTTTTGTTTTATTATGTAGTCGGTTTTGAATTTGTTTTTAAAATGGACGGCCGGGAGTGGAACCCGGAACCGCCGGGTTCCCAAAAGCATTGGTAACCAACAAGCCACCGTGCGGGTTTAGAATATTAGTGGCATTGGTGTTTTTTACCAACTTTTGAAAACCGAATACCTATGATTTAAACAATTCCCCTCCTAATTTGGAAAATAAAACAAACAAAGATCCTTTTAAGGATTTAAAAATAAACCACCCCCAAACTGTAAAAGCCCGAAATGAATCAATGAAAGGGCTAAAATAAATATTATAGGAGATTTATTTTTGATAAAGGGGATTTTTAAAGATTATAATGTTATTAGGGGAGGATTTTTAAATATTTGTACTAAGTAAAGGAGATTTTTATGTAATTTTGGAGAGATAAGGAATATCTTGTGAATCAATTGGTTAGTAACCAATTTGAGGAAAAATTATGTATTTAAAGGGGGCTTGAGGTGAGAGTTGATAATCAAGTTTTTTTCAGGTGACGAAGTCTTGAAGCTGTGGAGTTGTTCGAAAGAGAGGTCTTGTGGAGGTTCTTTGAGTCATTCTTGCACGTCAGAGCGTTGTTATGCTGCCGAAGTGCCTGGAGAATGTTTGTGGTGCTTTGTAATTGATTTGGAGTTAATCGGATCGGTCTCTCTATTGGAGTGGACCCGGAGACGTAGTCACTTTTGTGACGAACTCCGTTATCAAGCGTTGTTTGCACTTCTCTTCTTCTCTCTCTTTCTGTCTCTCATTTCCTTTCTTTCTGTTAAATCACCTTGTTATTACTTTCATTCTGTTATTTCCTTAAGTTAATTTCGATTTAATTAACTTGAAATAATCATTGTAAAAGCATTGTAAAAGTGGGAAGTATAAATACGAATCTTGTCTAGATCCTACACATCAAGTTGGTATGAGCTTTAGGTGACTTTTATTGCAGTTATTTGTTTTTGAATGCTAACGAGATCCGTGATTCGTAAGGGTGAAGGCAAGCTCAAGACTTTGATCCCGAGATTGGGAAGCGAAAACATTTTCAAGATGCGTCGGGCTTCGAATGGAGGTTCCCCTGAAATCGCTGGAGCGTGAATTTCAAGAGCATTTCTCGAGATGAAGGCAAAGGTGGACATTCTTTTTCAGGAGAGACAAGAACGGAAGGAACGTGAAGAAGGTTCGTCGAAGCAAGAAGATCGCAAAGACATGAAAGGGAAACATCATGAAGATGGTGGCAAGCAACCAGATCATCCCTTTTCTTCTTCTCCTCCCTCTTCTCCTTCTCCTTCTTCTCCATCTTCTCCTCATTCTATTTCTTCTAATCCTTTCAAGATTGGGTATAACCTAAGATTAAACTAGATGTAAAATTTGATTTACCTAAATATTGTGGTGAACTTAATGCTGAAAAATTGGATGATTGGATTCAACAAATAGAGGTCTACTGTAGAGTCCAAAACTTATTAGATGATGTTGATAGGATCCAATTGGCTACTCTTCGTTTAGGAGGTACAGCCTTAACCTGGTGGGAGAGTAAGTCTAAGGCAGAAGTTTCACAACATGGTAGAGTCAGTTTAACTTGGGCAGAATTTATTAATGCACTTAAGAAGCAGTTTTATCCCTTAGGACATATGCAGCAATTAATGATGGATTGGCAAATGTTTAGGCAAGGGAAGGTCAAACTGTCCAAGAGTACACCCATGAATTCAGGAAAAGGGCTATTTCTTTGAATGTTCCTTTGTATACCCAAGACACGTTGTTGAAGTACATAGGAGGTCTACATTCCTACCTTAGGCATTCTATCCTGGTTTTGAACCCTTGTAACTTAGATGAAGTGTCTGTTCAGGCAACACACTTAGAGTCAAGGGGTAAAGGATCTTTCATTGACAAGTTTGATAATGATGTAAAGAAATCTTCTAAGAATGCAGAGACAGGGAAAGGAAAGAAGGCAGCTACAGTCAAGAAGGATGAGAAACTTTCTTGCACTCATTGTGACAAGGAAGGTCATGATGAAGATCACTGCTGGAAGTTACATCCCGAACTGAAGCCTAAGTGGGCTCAAAGACGTAATCAGAAAAAAAGGGTAAGGAAAAGCCTTGAATGTTGTTATGGATCTTGGTTCAGATTCAGATGATGAGACTAAGATAACAGCGATGGGTCTAAAAGGTAAAGCTCCTATTTCTGGTGTTTTTGTTGCTAGTTGTGCTTCTTCTTCTACAGTTAATGATTTCTCTAAAGATGCAAAAAGGTAAAATTGATGCACTCATAGATAGTGGATCTCAGGTTAATCTGATTTCAGAAAGTGTTGTAAATAACTTGGGATTAAGAACTACACCACATAAGAAACCTTATCCACTAGGTTGGATTTGTGAAAATGACAAGTTGCAAGTAACGAAACAATGCACCTTAAGGTTCACAATCACTAGTAAATTTGTGGATGAAGTTCAGTTTGATGTAGTTCCACTGGATATCTATGGGATAGTGCTTGGTAGCCCTTATCTTTATGACAGAAAAGCAATCTTCTACAGGCAACAAAATCATTATCACTTATTTAAAGATGGCATTCAGTACATAGTACATTCTCACAGGATTAAGACTGATCAATCTTTTGCAAACACAGGGCAGTTAAAGAGGGTAATTAATGCAAGTAAGGAATTAACTCTTATGTCTGTCAGTACAGGTGGTTCTAAACTTGAACTTGGAGTAGCTAACCAGGGTCAAATGTTGCAGGATGCACCAACAGTACAGCATGAGAAAACGATGCTTGAAAGCATTGATGGATCCTTGGGTAAAAATGTTCCTGTTGTAAAGGATCGTATTGTTGTTGACTTATTCTCCTTCATTTCTGCATTGGTTTTCAGCTTGATGCTAGTCAATTTTTATTGGTTAGCGGCTATGGCAATTGATGTAGATGTTTATGGAAGTGATAACTTTATGTTTATGTTCAACAACATTGTTGCAGTCTTCATTGTGCTTGTGAGCTGTGTTTTCAAAATGCATGAGATACAGATAAGTGGGAGGCTGTCCTACTTATTGTCGAGAATGTTTACTTTTGAGGTCCAAAAGTACCAGAGGCCCGATCCGTGATATTTTCAAAGGAAATTAAGTTGTTCCTATTTTTCTCCAAAATCTGCACCATCGTGAGAGAGCCTGGGTCATTCCGATTCCAACGCAACTCGAACGAGCGAAAAAGGATCCGCTTACCAGTTATATTACCAAACCCTGTGGGTCAAACTCGACTGGCGGGGCGCCCAGAAGCGAAAAAATGATGTCGCCAAAAGTTTTGCTGGCATCATCGAAGAGTTGCCGCAGCTTTCCAACGCAATCCTGCTTTGGCCGAACCGATACCCGGAGGCTCAGATACACCGGTCAAAGTTTCAGTTGATTTGGTGGATCGATATAATGGTGACGTCAATATCCGTACAAATGACGTCAAAGACATGGTACTAATCATGTGGAAAAAATTGCAGGACATGTGTATTTGTACCAATCATGAGTGACATAGCCCTGCACGCCAAGTCGCAGTCCAACAAGCATCTGCACGCTACCAAGATGCACGCCATCATCCTAGTTGGCGACACGCCATCATTTCGGGTACATAACAAGATCCACGCCATCCGAAAGCCGTTGTTGATTTGTCGTCCACGCTGCTATTGGCTAATCAGATTCGCCGCACGTGGCACCCTCCTGGTGCGACACGTGGCGCTCTCTTCCATCTCTATCCGCGTTGGTTGAAAAGTTGTTTTGTTTGTTATAAAACATCTTTCGGGGATTTGAACCCCGAACCTCTCATCTACGAATTTTCCGCCCGACCGTTGCACCACATACGTGGCCTTTACTATTTCTAGCGGCCGTTTTATTTTATTATGTAGTCGGTTTTGAATTTGTTTTTAAAATGGACGGCCGGGAGTGGAACCCGGAACCGCCGGGTTCCCAAAAGCATTGGTAACCAACAAGCCACCGTGCGGGTTTAGAATATTAGTGGCATTGGTGTTTTTTACCAACTTTTGAAAACCGAATACCTATGATTTAAACAATTCCCCTCCTAATTTGGAAAATAAAACAAACAAAGATCCTTTTAAGGATTTAAAAATAAACCACCCCCAAACTGTAAAAGCCCGAAATGAATCAATGAAAGGGCTAAAATAAATATTATAGGAGATTTATTTTTGATAAGGGGGATTTTTAAAGATTATAATGTTATTAGGGGAGGATTTTTAAATATTTGTACTAAGTAAAGGAGATTTTTATGTAATTTTGGAGAGATAAGGAATATCTTGTGAATCAATTGGTTAGTAACCAATTTGAGGAAAAATTATGTATTTAAAGGGGGCTTGAGGTGAGAGTTGATAATCAAGTTTTTTTCAGGTGACGAAGTCTTGAAGCTGTGGAGTTGTTCGAAAGAGAGGTCTTGTGGAGGTTCTTTGAGTCATTCTTGCACGTCAGAGCGTTGTTATGCTGCCGAAGTGCCTGGAGAATGTTTGTGGTGCTTTGTAATTGATTTGGAGTTAATCGGATCGGTCTCTCTATTGGAGTGGACCCGGAGACGTAGTCACTTTTGTGACGAACTCCGTTATCAAGCGTTGTTTGCACTTCTCTTCTTCTCTCTCTTTCTGTCTCTCATTTCCTTCCTTCTGTTATAATCACCTTGTTATTATTTTTATTCCGTTATTTCCTTAAGTTAATTTCGTTTTAATTAACTTGAAATAATCATTGTAAAAGCATTGTAAAAGTGAAGATTTGGGCTTATCATAATCTTGCTCCATCCTACATGCATCAAGTTGGTAATGTGAGCTTGAAGACTTATTGCGCTTATTTGTTTTGAACAAGCAACGGTAGATCCGTGATTCAAGGGTGAAGGCAAGCTCAAGACTTGATCCTCAGATTGGGAAGCCGTGAAACATTTTCAAGATGTCAGCTCGAATGGAGGTTCCTGAAGAGATTAGTGAGCAGGAGTTTCGAAGAGCATTCCTCGATATGAAGGCAAAGGTGGATATTCTTTTTCAGGAGAGACAAGAACGGAAGGCACGTGAAGAAGGTTCGTCGAAGCAAGAAGATCGCAAAGACATGAAAGGGAAACATCATGAAGATGGTGGCAAGCAACCAGATCATCCCTTTTCTTCTTCTCCTCCCTCTTCTCCTTCTCCTTCTTCTCCATCTTCTCCTCATTCTATTTCTTCTAATCCTTTCAAGATTGGGTATAAACCTAAGATTAAACTAGATGTAAAATTTGATTTACCTAAATATTGTGGTGAACTTAATGCTGAAAAATTGGATGATTGGATTCAACAAATAGAGGTCTACTGTAGAGTCCAGAACCTAATAGATGATGTTGATAGGATCCAATTGGCTACTCTTCGTTTAGGAGGTACAGCCTTAACCTGGTGGGAGAGTAAGTCTAAGGCAGAAGTTTCACAACATGGTAGAGTCAGTTTAACTTGGGCAGAATTTATTAATGCACTTAAGAAGCAGTTTTATCCCTTAGGACATATGCAGCAATTAATGATGGATTGGCAAATGTTTAGGCAAGGGAAGGGTCAAACTGTCCAAGAGTACACCCATGAGTTCAGGAAAAGGGCTATTTCTTTGAATGTTCCTTTGTATACCCAAGACACGTTGTTGAAGTACATAGGAGGTCTACATTCCTACCTTAGGCATTCTATCCTGGTTTTGAACCCTTGTAACTTAGATGAAGTGTCTGTTCAGGCAACACACTTAGAGTCAAGGGGTAAAGGATCTTTCATTGACAAGTTTGATAATGATGTAAAAAAATCTTCTAAGAATGTAGATACAGGGAAAGGAAAGAAGGCAGCTACAGCCAAGAAGGATGAGAAACTTTGCACTCATTGTGACAAGGAAGGCCGCGATGAAGATCACTGGCCGAAGTTATATCCTGAATCAAGCCTATGGCCTAAAGACGTGAATCGTAAACAAAAAGGGTAAGGAAAAGTTTCAATGTTGTTATGATCTGGTCTGCATTCATGATGAGACTAAGATACAGCTGGCGGGTCTAAAAGGTAAAGCTTCTATTTCTGGTGTTTCTGTTGCTAGTTGTGCTTCTTCTTCTACAGTTAATGATTTCTCTGAAGATGCAAAAAGGAATGAGCTTTTTCATTTAAGGGTTATGGCTAAGAACAGTAAAATCAATGCACTCATAGATAGTGGTTCACAAGTTAATCTGATTTCAGAAAGTGTTGTAAGGAACTTGGGATTAAAAACTACACCACATAAGAGACCTTATCCACTAGGTTGGATTTGTGAAAATGACAAGTTGCAAGTAACAAAACAATGCACCTTAAGGTTCACAATCACTAGTAAATTTGTGGATGAAGTTCAGTTTGATGTAGTTCCACTGGATATCTATGGGATAGTGCTTGGTAGCCCTTATCTTTATGACAGAAAAGCAATCTTCTACAGGCAACAAAATCATTATCACTTGTTTAAGGATGGCATTCAGTACATAGTACATTCTCACAAGATTAAGACTGATCAATCTTTTGCAAATACAGGGCAGTTAAAGAGGGTAATTAATGCAAGTAAAGAGTTAACTCTGATGTCTGTCAGTACAGGTGGTTCTACACTTGAACTTGGAGTAGCTAACCAGGGTCAGATGTTGCAGGATGCACTTGCAGTACAGCATGAGAAAAGGATGCTTGAAAGCATTGATCAATCCTTGGGTAAAAATGTTCCTGTTGTAAAAGATCGTATTGTTGTTGACTTATTCTCCTTCATTTCTGCATTGGTTTTCAGCTTGATGCTAGTCAATTTTTATTGGTTAGCGGCTATGGCAATTGATGTAGATGTTTATGGAAGTGATAACATTATGTTTATGTTCAACAACATTGTTGCAGTCTTTATTGTGCTTGTGAGCCAGGTTTTCAGATGTACAGAAGATACAGGACAAGTGGGGAGTCAAGTCCCTACTTATTGTCGAGTAAATGTCACTTTGGAGGTCCAAAGGTCTTCATGTTGGGGAGGCTCGATCCGGTGGATACTTTTTCGCTGGAAATTGAAGTGTCCTATTTTCCAAATCGACCATCGAGAGAGTCATTCCGATTCCAACGCAACCTCAACGGAGTTTAAAAGGAGTCCGCTTGCACGAAGCAGGTCATCAAACCCTCAACAAATCACCTGACTACATGCCCAGAAGCGGAAAAATGATGTCACAAAAGTTTTGAAGTTGGCATCATCTGAAGAGTCATTGCAGCTCTCCAACGCAACTCGCTTTCACAAACTGAGCACGGAGGCTCAAGATACGTACCGGGTCAAAGTTTCAGGTTTGACTTGTGGGCTGAAGGTACAGTGATGACGTCATCATCCGTACAGCTGACGTCAGCACGTGGTACAGAATCTGATGTGGATAGATCAGAGTGTGACATGTGGCATTTGTACAGACCAATCATAGAGTGACACGTGGCAGTTCGTACGCACAGTCAGCAGGTCTAGTTAGCATGCCACGTCATCATCCGAGTTGGCGTATACGCCATCATTTGGCACAACAAGATCCACGCCATCCGAAGCTGGGTGCTGATTTGTCGCCCACGCCGTTATTGGCTGGTCACTCACGACGGCAATTTCCAGCGACACGGCGCCTTCCATCTCTATCCGCTGGTTGAAAAGTTGTTTTGTTTGTTAAAATATCTTTCTAGATTTAAACCTCAACCTCTCATCTACGACTTTCCGCTCGACCGCTGTAATTCTACATACGCGGGTTTTACTATTTCTAGCGTCATGGTTTTATTATGTAGCTCTGGCTTTGAATGAGTTTTAAATGGACGGTCGGGAGTGGAACCCGGAACCGCCGGGTTCCCAAAAGCATTGGTAACCAACAAGCCACCGGGCGGGTTTAGAATATTAGTGGCATTGGTTTTTTTTACCAACTTTTGAAAACCGAATACCTATGATTTAAACAATTCCCCTCCTAATTTGGAAAATAAACAAACAAAGATCTCATATTTAAAAATAAACTACCCCTCAAATCAGAAAAGCTCAAATGAATTAATGAAAGGCTAAAATAAATATTATAGAGATTTATTTTTGATAAGGGGGATTTTTAAAGATTATTATGTAATTAGGGGAGGATTTTTAAATATTTGTACTAAGTAAAGGATATTTTTATGTAATTTTGGAGAGATAAGGAATATCTTGTGAATCAATTGGTTAGTAACCAATTTGAGGAAATTTTATGTATTTAAGTGTATTTTGATAAGAGAGTTGATAATCAAGTTTTTTTTCTGTGTGATTAAGTCTTGAAGTCAGTGGAGTTGTTCAAAGAGAGTCTTGTGGAGGTTTCTTGAGTCATCTTTGCACGCCGTAGCGCTTGTTACGCCGGCGTCTGAGAATGTTTGTGGTGTTGTAATTGATTTGGTTAATCGGACCTGCCTATTGAGCGGACCCAGACTTAGTCACTTTTGGTACAACCTGCTATCAAGCCGTTGTTTGTACTTCTCTTCTTCTCTCTTCGTCTCTATTTCTTTCTTTTCCAATCACCTTGTTATTACTTATTCATGGTTTTTGGGTTAATTTCGATTAATTAATTTAAAATAATAAAAGCATTGTAAAAGGAAGCATTAAATACCTGCAATCTTGTCTAGATCCTACATGCATCACTACAGAGTTAAAAGTGAAGCCAACCGCCTTAGGTAAACCACTCTTTCTAATTTTCCTAGCATTGTCTGTGGTTGGGTTGTGATGACCTGCAGAAGAGAGGTTCTGATGACTTCGCGACAGAAAAGTATCCCACTAGATGCGCATGGCAGAAGGCTGGGGTTAGATAGTTGTTGAGGAACGACAAAAGCAAGGGTGTCTCCTGCAAGCAGAAACCCATGGGGGCTGTGAGAATCCCTATTCATCTTAGGATTTTCGTTAATTTTTACGTCGATGGTAAAGAAGTGGCATCTACCCGCAAATGCGGACCCGCCAAGAGCGATGGCCGAGATTTTGATGTTAAAGTTTAGACGGAAAATCCAACAACGGAGGAAGGCTTGCAGGCTGCAAGGGTGTGGATGCCCTAGTCAAGAACAATAGCCATAGGGTTAAGTTCTGCATCACCATTAATGGCTGATTTTGGAGGTTTTTTAAGCTTTCAAAAGATGGGTTTTGTGCGAGATTTGGTGTTCTAACTGGTCTAAGGTTTTTTTTCTTTCAAGATTTTAACAGACTTTGTAAAACCCAATAAAAAACATAACCAGGGTAGCGACAGAAAACCTACCTGAATATCCTGCAAAAACTCATAAAGAATCTAGTGTCTACAATGTTCGAAACGACGAAAGGATCACGTAGACACAGAGGCGATGAAAGCTGGCAGAGCTCTGATAATTTATTTGATCAACAGAATGAAAATGACAGGTCAACTTGGCTATTTATAGGAAATTGATCATTAATGACCCACATTAATTTCCCGTATGATAGCCGGCGGGGTAGCTGGGCATGAAGTTTGAAATGACTGGCCGTAGGAAGGTAAGGTCCCACGACACGGAAAGCAGCCCAGTGATTGTCGTTTGGTAGGTCGGCAAAGGAAAAAATGCCAGTTGATGCGGGGCTCGCCATGCGGGAGGACACCCCGATTCAGCCGCTGCTGAAATGGTGAAAGAAAAAGGGAATCCCACTAAGGGAAACCTGCATGGATGGACCCACAAAGCACAAGGGACGAAAGTTTGAATGACTTAAGGAAAACTGCTAGAGGAACCCCGCCAACGTAAAAGACTTAGAATTTTCTTGGGTGGCGAACTTTGGTCAACTCATCATGATGACTTTGGGACTCCCTAACCATGTGGAACTCAAAAAAGGGGGCACGTAAAATGAGGCAAATGAAAAAAGTGACCTGTGAAAGGCAAAAAAGAGAGGGTCCCCGTTCTGAATGGGGTGTGTGTGCTATAGGCACAACAAATGGTGACTCTGCTAGGATAACACTCTCAAGTGCTCTAAGGATAAAGATTCATTCCAAACCTAGAATCTCTGGTTTCGCAGACTAGGAGCCAGTTTCCATGAGTGAACTGAGGAACTCGAAGGAGAACGAGGATCCTTAATTGAATATGATCATGGGAACATCTCAAAAGTGTGTATGGTGAGTTCATTCCCTTTCCTCAGAGACTATAAAAAACAACTGTTAATCAAGCAAAGCAAGCTACATAAATTTCCTAAACCCAAAAGTAACCTGGACATTGTTCCACTGCTAGCTAGACGTCCATAGCCCTAACAGAGTTGTCGTTGTGACCCCATGAACATTGCTCTACTGCTAGTCGGGTTTCCATAGCCCCAATAGAGTTGTTCACACACCCACACGGTTGCCTTATTTTCATCACTTTCTTTCTTTTATTTCTTTTTAGATATTTTCTTTTGATGCTCCTTTTTCTCAACCATGTAAGCATCACAGCTTACTGTGGGTTTGGAATCACAGTGGTCACTGGAGCAGACTTAATATTTTTCACTTGCCTTGCTCTCATAACAACCACTATACAGCTCTTCAAAAACCAAATTAATGTGCATTATGTGTATGATCTGAGATGGGTGTGAAAGGATTTAACCAAGGGTCCCATTCTCGGTCAAGTCAGAGTTGAAATAAGGAAACCACTCCACAGAAGCGATCAAAAAAAAATAATTGGGAGTGAATATTTATCCAAAGAACACAAAAAAGTGGGCAGCAAAACGAAACATTTGTCAAACCGAGCACAACCACCACATCGGAAACAAAGGAACACCCCCAAAAAAACAAAGTGGCTGGGAGAATGAGCAAAATAAAAGCGAGAACACAACAACAAAGCAAAGGAAACCTAACTAACCTATATACAAGTATTTACAAATACGAGCTTAGAAGAGCTCAGGCAAGGAAGTTATGCTTGAGGTGTTGCCCGTTGACAAGAAACGATACATCTTCACCAATTACTATCTTGAGGCAGAAAGCATTGTCTCCTAAAATCTCAAAGATCTGAAAGGGTCCAAGCCAGAGCTTGTCAAAATTTTCATGTCAACCTTTCTTTTCATGGGCCTTGTCCAAAAAAAGGACTAAGTCAGCAATCTTAAAGGCCTTAACTTTGGGTCGACGATCAAACCATCTTTTGACTATGCCCTGATGTTTGGAAAAAATTTCAATAGCTTGGTCACAGACTTCTTCTAAGTGGTGCAATTCAGCTAAATAGGCTTCTCGATGGTCTCCCTCTTTGTAAAAGGTGTTGATAAACTGGAGGGTAGGAATCTTGAGATGGACGAGAAACACAAGCTCCAAGCCATAAATGAGATGGAATGAGGAATCACCCAGGGAGGCCTTATGGCCTATATGATCTGCCCAAAGGGAAAATCACAGCTGGTTGTTCCAATCTTTCGGGTTTTTATCAAGTAGCTTCTTGATCACGGTTATCAAATTTTTGTTTGTTGACTTAGCTAGGCCATTGCCTTGGGGGTAGTAATTGGATGAGAACTTAAGGGAAATTCCATAATCAAAGGCCCAACTAGAAAATTTGAGTGAGGAAAAGGTAGGGCCATTATCATAGACGAGAGCATAAGGGGAACCAAAATGATTTAAAATAAAGCTTTCAAGAAAATTATTAACCACCTCAGTAGTGCATTTCCTACATGCAATTTTTTTGTCCATCTAGTACAATAATCAGAAGCGGTTAGAATGTACTTGTGACCTGCAGAGGATGGTAGCCTTACCGAGCCGATGAATTCAAAACCCCACTAAGCGAACGGTCTTACCTACAGGACTAGTTGGAGCGGGACAACAACATTCCGTTCTTTGGTTGTAGCAGTCTGGCACACATGGCAGGTTCAAACATGATTGTGAGCATCCTTAAACACTATCAACCAATAGTACCTGGCCCATAAGATTTGGTGAGCGGTTGAAGGGCCTGACCCATGACCAGTTCCAAATTTATCATGGAACTCTCGTAACACTGGTGCTACCTCTTCTTTCCCAAGGCATCTGAGGTAGAAACCTTCATGATTCCTCTTGTATAATATCAACCCCTCCAGAATGTAGTTGTTGCTTTTCAGTTGGAGGGCATGCTTTTGTACTCCCTATAGGTGAGGTGGGAACTTGTTATTCAGTAGGTAGTAGACTATGTTGTTGTACCATTCCTTGGGGGAGACATCTACTAGTTGGTACTATTGTACAGAGAGCTTGGGTCCTGCTTCAACTATTGTTTTAGCTATCATTTAGGTGAGGGCCTGCCCTCAGACCAACTTCATTGGCTGAATCTCCATATCATATTCCTACAAAAAGGTGACCCATTTTTCTCTTCGTTCTCCTAACTCATTCTGTATCAGCAAAATTTTTACTACTGGATCGGGCACAATGGCAACACCTTGTTCTGCAAGATGTAGTGTCTAAATTTCTTGACTCCTCTGACTAGGGCATATGCCTATTTCTCTACATTGTGATTGAGTTCTACATCTTTTAATGGAACACTCATGAAGGCAATAGGGTGCTCACTTCCTTCATCGTCCTTCTGAGTTAGTATGTTTGTGCAAGAGTGGTCTAAAGCAAAGGAATAAATGTAAAATGACTTCAAGTAATCTGGGCTAACCAGCATTGGCACATCAACAATTGCTTTCTTAATTTCCTCAAAGGCCCGCTTCGCCTCCAGAGTTCATTCAACTTTGGCATCCTGCTTCAACATAGCATTAAGCGGCTTGACTATCTCAACGAAGCCAATGATGAATTTTCTGATGAAATTTATCTTTCCAAAGAATGATTTTAGCTCCTTGTTGCCTGGCAACTGAATCTTTAGAATGGATTGAATGCACTCAGGGTTAATTGAGATTCCTCTCTTTGAAATTACGTGACCCAATAGCTTACCCTCTGTGACCCCAAAGATGCACTTCTTTGGATTTAGGGAAATCCAAAATTCCCTACACTTCTGAAAAACTTTGCATAGATCAACAACATGATCATCTCGATTCTTTGAAAATACCATGAGATCATCCATGTAGATGATAATTCACTTTCCAATCAAATATTTAAAGGAAATATCCATTGCATGTTGGAATGTAGCACCTGTGTTAATCAATCTGAATGACATTCTCTGATATGCAAAGGTTCCCCATTTGGTGGTGAACGATGTCTTATGCCTATCCTCATACTGTACCATCACCTAATTATAACTAGAGTACCTGTCCAAGAAGGACATCATTTGGGATCCATTAACTACCTGCAACACTTTTTCCAATGATGACATCGAGTAATTATCCTTTTCTGAGGCTCTATTCAGGTTACGAAAGTCTACACACAATATGATTTCTCTGTTCTTTTTCCTGATCAGAACCAAATTAGCCACCCACGTGGAGTGCCTGATTGGAAATATAATCTTGGCGGACAACAATTTATGGACTTCCTTGTAGATGATGGGTTCCAATAATGCATTGATAGGACATTTTCCCTACCGAAATGGTCTCACATCTGACTTGAGAGGGATAGTGTGTGTGATGATTGAGGTGTCATATATCTTTAAATCCTCATAGCTCCAAGCGACCACATCATGGTACTTGCATAGGGAATCAATGATCCCTTTCTTCTCTTCTTGCATGCATACTTTTCCAATGAATACATTTTTAACCTTCTTGGTTGTTCCAAGATTATGAGTGTCACACTGACTATTGATGGAATCCTTCTTTGCTCATAGATCCTGGTCTCTGATCTGATCTACATCAAATATACACTCAAGCTGAACCATACCCCATGGAGTTGTGTTGGTCTCAAGGTTGATGAACCCTTCAATATCTATTTCAACCTCTTCAGGCTATGCCTCATCAATTATCTGAGTTGCAAACACATTAGAGCTAGTGATGAAATCTAAGATGTACTATTCATCATTGAACACTTGAAAGTTGTTGATATTATCAAGCATCAATGGAGAGGAGGTAAGCTCAACAATGAATTTTCTCAAGCCTGACAGGGAAAGGGGTTGAAGGGTGCTAGCAGCTTGGGC